>PVHP010008086.1:0-16811 GCA_004024765.1 Zapus hudsonius | reverse complement strand
TCCAACAAAATAAAGTATAAAAATAAGTTCTATTAAAACTGAGAGCTATCCTTGAGCTTCCAAAGAAGCAAGTCCTCCTCCCTGTAAACTAAAGATTCCTTTTTTAGTATTACTTAATAAATGTGTGTGACAATCTCAGTGTGCACTACTGCACTGTCCTGACAACTGCTTCATTATCCCTGGCTATAAACTGGAAACATGTCACTTACATCTAAGCCAACGTCACAAAACAGATCAGATTTCAAAGATCGTCAGCTCTTTTTTTTTCCTGCACCATATTTAATTCATCTGCTTAGAATTCTTTTTCTCTTTTTAAATTTTATTTTACATGTATTTTAACAGGTTATACATTATTGTCCCCTCACCCCAACTCCTATTACCCTGGGGGCCCACCTCAGTGGGGTTATGGTAGTACCTGTGGGATCATGAAGACCTCAGTCAGTCCCTATGGGGTAGTAGAGGACCATGCCTCAGGGTATGGAATTCTTAGAAAAACAAGATTTGACTTCATTCTCTAAACAGGTATTAGAAATATAATCACAAAACATTAGGACTACAAGGACCTTAGTGATTATTAGAAACAAAAACCAGAAAGCCATGCTGGGCATGGAGGATCAGCTGTTCAAGGCCATCCTCTAAGCCACAGAGAATTCAAGCCTAGCATGAGAATTCCTCTTGAATAAAAGCCAAAAACAAACCAAAAATCCCCTCAAAGCCAAGTGCTATGGAGGGTAACTGTAGTCATATCTACTAAGGAGACTGAGGCAGGAAGAGTGCTTGAGCCCAAGGGTTCAATGCCAGCTTGAGCCACTCTCAGTTGGTGGTGGTTTGACTCACGTGCCCCCCATGAACTTCTGTATTCTGAATGCTAGGTCCCCAGCTTGTGGCAATTTGGGAATTGCATTGTTGGGGGCGAGCTTATGAGTGTTCTAGCCAGCTTCCCCTTGCCAGTGTTTGGCACACTCTTCTGTTGTTGTTGTCCACCTGATGCTGGCCAGGAGGTGACATCCAGCTTCTGCTCATGCCATCGTTTTCCCTGCCATGATGGAGCTTCCCCTCTAGTCTGTAAGCCAAAATAAAACAACTTTGCTCCCATCATGTTTTTGCCCATGTTTTAATGCTACTCTCATTTTTGGTTAGAGAAGCCTCTCTTTAAATGGTGGTGACCACTGGGGTGACTCAAAAGCTTTGTGGCCAGCAACAAGAAGTTGACTACAACACCCCCTCTTTCTCTTTTATGATATGTGATCCATTACCATATTTCCTTAAGACATTTCCTTCCCTCTCATAATCTCCTTTCTAGCTTCATGACCCTCCCACACACATAAAGACACACATACACACAATTTAAAATCTTGGTGACATATATAAACGGATCACTTCTCAACTTTGTGTGTCATTCTTGCACAAAGGCCACGGCATTTTAGTATACGTGCTTCTGAAGTGAGTACTACAAGTTTTAATTAGCTGTTGATGGGATTAAATTTATGTAACAGTAAAAGCATTAAAGTGTGAACCACCCCTGGCCTATCATGGAGGCCCCAAACAAAACCTATGAGAAGTGGCATGATAAACAAAAAACCTATCACCACAGTAAGTCAGATCACCCAGGATAGGTCAAAGAGACAGACACCAACGAAATCCAACACAACCTAAAGCAGAAGTCCAGGGACACTTAAGATCTCAACAAAAAAGCAGACTTCAAACTCACCCACCATGACTCAGGGAACTGAGCAGAAGAGGGGACGGAAAGAATGTAAGAGCCATGGAGGGGGAGAATATCCAGATACATTGTCCCCTCAGCAACAACACATAAAGCGGGGTAGGAGGGGAACTGGCTACTTCTAGTACAATTCATAACTCCCCTACTCCATGGACTGATCCAGTATGCTCAATGAGGAGGATTCCCAGTGGATTGGGGACAGGGAGGAAGGAAATAGGGGTACTGCCATAAGATTTGCTCATACAGCGTATCTAATTATGGATAATAAAGATATCAATAAAAAAGAGGAGAAAGAGCCAGGCGTGGTGGCACACGCCTTTAATCCCAGCACTCGGGAGGCAGAGGTAGGAGGATCACCAAGAGTTCAAGGCCACTCTGAGATAGTGAATTCCAGGTCAGCCTGGGCTAGAGTGAGACCCTACCTCGAAAAACCAAAAAAGAGGAGAAAGAAAAAAAAGGATTAAAGGGGCGAGAACAGAAGAACATATAGTTGTGCAGCATTTAACACCCAAATGGTCAATTTTCTGACAAATGTCATATAAACATCACAGAGTACACTCAGTCACTGAGGTAGCCTTGATGTGATTCAGAGATATGGCAAAAACAAACAAAAAAACCAGATGCTGATACAGTAAACAATTTTAGCAATTAGGAGTGTACATAAAATAATTATGGAAAGTAAAAACAAAGCAGTCTGTCATTTGTCACCAAACATCCACATGCTCTCCTTTCACAGCACTCTACTTCACAGGCACTGTCTCAGACCTTCAGGCTCACGCTGAGTTAAACCACTGACTTTTCGGAGTCTCCTGCTTGTGGAAAGCATATTGTAGGACTGTTCAGCTTCTAGAATTATTGGTTCTGTTTCTCTAGAGAACCTACCACAGCAATGAGATTAAGTTGGTATTGATTTCAACTAAGCGGTTATAAATTAAGATGTTAATTGCAACCCCAGGATAACATTAAGAAAATAATTTTAGCGAAAAGAAATGACAAGGAATAAAAGTGATACAGTAGTAAATAGCTAACACAAAATCAGGAAGAACAGGAAGGCTAAAGAAATAAGAAAGACACACAGAAACAGATAGCAAAGTGGCAGACATAACACCCACCATTTAGAAACTGAATTACATAGATTAATCAACAGGCAGTGATTCGGGAAGCCAGCACTGCAGAAAGAAAAGGAAGGAAGGCAGGGAGGGAATAAGCAAGAGAAAGAGGGAGGCAGGTAGGGAAGAAGGGAGGGAAAAAAAAGGTAATTGGCAAAATAAAATAGGAGTGGATATAGAAGCAGTCTACAAGAGACACACTTCAGGTACATGAGGTCAAAAGTAAGACATGGAAAAATAAATACCATACAAATGGGAACCAAGAGAGCTTTGCTCAAAATAGAAATTTTTTTTGGAAACAGGGTCTCATGTATACCAGGCGGACAACAAACTAAGGAAGACCTTGAACTTCCGACTCTTCCTGCCTCTACCTCCCGAGAGCTGAGATTTTAGACATGTGCCACCACACTCCATTTCTCAAAATGGGGGTTTCTAGTGACAACAGATATTTAAAAATAATGAAAGCAAAGCAATATACTGACAAAATAACAATCATGAAGACTTCAATACTCTTTCAATACTGGGTAGAACAACTAGATGTAAAGAAAAGGAAATGAGACTTGAACAACACTATGAAAAACCAGACCTAACATACCCCGATAGAACACTCCAGCAATTTTGCAAATACACTTTTCTAGATAGGCCATGTATTAGGCTACGTTTAAAAAGCCTCAATAAATTTAAAGGATTGAATAATAGACATTACATATCTGTAACAATTAGCACAAAGTAGATCAAAGACCTAAAGGTCAGAGCTGAAACTATAAAACTCCTAGAAAAGAAAGTACAATGTAAATCTTTGTATCCTGGATTAGCCATTGATGTCTTAGGAGGAGGTAGGAGGTAGAGTAGAGGTAGGAGACTTGCTGTGATGGTTAAGTTTTGTTATCAACAAAACCTGCACAGTAATCACAGCAACCTTGGGTGAGTCTCTGAGGTTGCTTACAGGAAGGATAATCTAAAGGAGGAGGTCCCTCCTCCACAGTGAGCCCTTCCTCCAGAGTGGGAGGTCCTGTTAGTAGGGGGCAGGATGTAGGGAGGCTGGAGGGGAAAGAAATCTCTTTCTTCCTTCCTCCTGCCTGTTTGCTCTGTGGTGTTGGTGATGGTCTCCTCTCTCTTCTCCCTCTCCCTCTCCCTCTCCCCTCTCCCCCTCTTCCCCTCTGTCCTCTCTCTCCCTCTCACCTCTCTCTGCTTCGACCTGTGAAAGGGGGCCAGCCTCTTTTGCCATTATGGAACTTCCTCTGACTCTGTAACTTCAATAAAACCCTTCCTCCTACAACTGTGCCTGGTTTGGAGGTTCATCCCAGGGACGTGTGGCTGACGACAACAATTGCCATGAGTTTGAGGTCAGCCTGGGACTACAGAGTGAGTTTCAGGTCAGCCTGGACTACAGTGAGGCCCTACCTTGAAAAAACAAAAACAAAAAAGAAAGAAAACCTTTAAGGAAATCTTTTCCATGCCTAGACCATGGCAGTTCATCAGATTTTTCTTTCCTCCAAAGAATTCCAGCTTTAAATGTTAAATTGCTAATGATAATTGGGAGAGGGGACACTCAGAAAAGGAAGACTGCTTTGTAATGATATTGTTTGGCAGAATTTCACAACCTAATTATTCAGTCATCACATACTTAGCATAATATGTAGAAGGTTCCTTTTAAAAGCTTTATTTCTCTACTTAAGCCCAGACACTCCCATGTCTCTTAAAATTCTCCTTACTGATGTATAATCATTTAATAATCATAATTTCACTTATATGTTAATTTTTCATTAATATTTTACATCTAAAAGGCAAAAAGTTTTCACTTTCCTCAAACTGAAACATATACTGCGTAAGTAGAAGAATTCCATCCAGACAGAGAGTGATTTTACATTTGAAATTGTTGAATTTATATAAACTATTGCTAATACTCTATTTTTTAAACCAATTTCAAACTAAAAATTCAAGGACAAAGGTACATAGCCATGTAACTTACTTATGGTGACTTGTTGCTGATGTGGAAATTCTATGACTGTGAGTGAAACAGAAAATACATAACAAAAAGTTTGTGGACTCAGACTTGAGTTGCTTGGGATGCCATCTTTATCTTTTCCCCTTCCTCCTCCCCACAAGAAGAAGGTGGTGTCCCCTCCCCACAAGGAGAAGGTGGTGTCCTCTCCTGCTGCGTCTGGGTAGAGGGGCTATACTGCTTCCAACAGAGCTCCAGAAGAAGAGATGCCATGTGACAGACAACAGACATCTGACCAGATCATATACCACTTGCAGCACCTGCCTCGTTCCCTGAGACACTGAGCCATCGTCTGGAACCTGAGACAACTTAAGACCGCCAAGTTGGAAAGGCTACACATCTTAGCAGACCTCAGGTTTCTAGTCATCCCAAGAAGACACACACACAAACTAGGAAGCCATCCAATTGGACGTGTACAGTTCTAACCGGCAATCTCTAGCTTTCAGCTCTTCACAACTGTGGCCCCAGATACAGGCCTTCCCTGCTGTGTCCTGTCTGAAATCCAGCTCACGTCCATGAGAAGAATCCAAGGCTTGCTGCTTCAAGTCACTGTGTTTGGGGTAGTGAGTTTCTCAGCAATGGATAATCAGAACATAGATCAACAATGAAACTGAATAAACTTTAGATGACAGTCAACTTTGATTAAGTGAATCCCAAGACTATAAAGAAACAGTCCTGGCCTGGAATTTACGACCCAGCAGTAGATTCCAACTTGCTACCAGCCTGCTGAGATGACTTAGTGGATAGAAGTGTATGGCACATGCTAGATGTTTTAAAAAAATTATCTGCTGAACAAATGAACAAAGACTATCTTTAGGGTTGTGTTGGATAATAAATACATTGACTTGAATTTTAAGGTTTTTAATCAAAACTAGAGAAAGGTAAGACTACTCATCAAACGTGTGCTCAAACAGGAGACAAGTCTGGAAAAGAAGCCTAAGCAGCTCTTTGCCCTCTTAGGCTGCTGCATACCAGCACATTGGGGTCTGATGCCAGTTCCCTGGTCCCTGGTATGAGGTTCCGACTCGGCCTGCTAGTGACAGAAGACACATCACACAGGCTTTCACAGTCTACCTGTTCTGCTCTTTCTTACAGCCTAGCTTTACACAGCACAGTTTGAATTTAGTGGTTTTTCTATAAATCTAGATGTTTCCAACAGAGCCGTGTACATGCTGAGCAAGCCTGCTCCTCTTGAACCACCTCTCCAGGCCTTGCTATCATTTTCCATTCTTATTTGCAGCGAATGACTAAAATGAGATCTCTTTATAACACTGGCATTTTGGAACAGAATGAGCATGTACGTCATGTATGGATGAAATACTGACCACTACAGAGCAGTAGAGAACATGGCCCAGCCTGTGGTGGAATCGTGACACACAGAAGAGAGACGAGAACAACCAAGACAGAGTCTAACCATGCGTCAACCAGCTCTAAGTCTCTGTGACTCTGGAAAGGGGGGTTAGGCTCCTTCAGTTGGATGACTTTCTGTGTGATGTCATCACATATCAGGCTGAAGTCCAACACAGTCAGGATAACCTCGCTCACCCACATGAGCTGCTCCAACTGATGTCTGGAAATCATTGATGTCTATCACTTCATGTTATTCTAAAGACATGAGTGGTATTCTAACCCTTTCTAAGGGTTAGAATAATTTTAAAGTCAAGTCTCTTACTGAAATTAAAAGAATTAGCAACTAATCAGCTAGATAAATAGCATAAAAACTTTAGTATAAACAAAAACCCACACTGAATGTTCCTCAACTCCTAGTTCTTATTCAGTTAAGCCTATGTGCACAGACTCTTTACAGGATCTCAGCACACAGAATCATTCAACTTATTTATATACTTCTCAATAAAGTTATAATTCACTGCACAGCATCCCATTGAGTTGACAAACTACCATATATATAACCCTTTAGGTTTTACATCATTAGATTGATTCAAAACATACATTCACTATACAGTCTCAGGCTGGCCTGGAACTCATGGCAATCCTCCTACCTCTGCCTCCCAAGTGCTGGGATTAAAGCCGTGTGCCATCGCATCTGGCTCCTAGTAAACATCTTTATGTACAAATTTTCCTTGTGTTGAATTATTTTCTTAGGATAATAAACCAGATAAAAGGAGATTTTACATTTTTTTTCAAATGCTAAATTGTTTTGTAAAGATGTCTGTCAATCTATCTATCCTATCACACATTTGAATTTAAGTTGCATGGTATACGTATCAAATGGTACTTGCTTGCTCTAGTTTTTTGTATTAATGCTTTTGACAAGTAACACTGAGGCTAAGGAGCTGGCTCTGCAAGCCTCAAGACTGGAGCTTGGATCCTCAGCACCCATGTAAAGCTGGACACACAAAATGGTGCCTACAACAATGGAAGGCAGGGTCAGAATACTGAAGCTTGCTAGTCTGGCCTTCCCAGAGGCAGAACAAGAGAGACACTGTCTCAAACAATGATGGAAGGAGAGGAAAACACCCTGAAGTTGTCCTCTGGCCTCCACACACATGCTGTGGTACACCTGTGCCTATAAACACACACACACACACACACACACACACACACACAAGAATAATAGTACCTGTTGATCAATGCAACTTATTTATCACATCCTTATTTGATTCGCCCATTTGTTTGTGCTTTTTACTGTTTTTATTCTTTTTCTTTTCTGAGACAGGGTCTGTGTCTCACTAGGTAGCCTAGGCCAGACTCAAATTCTCGACCCTCTTGCTTCCTTCAGCCTCTCAGAGCTAGGAGTGTATGTGTGAGGGCCTCTACCTGGCCTGAGGTATTTAACTTTTCCCCTTAGTTTGACTCAAACCTTCTAAAAGGCCTTCATAGCTCTTTTCTGTCATTTTTTGTGCTTACCTGTTTTTCAGATGTGCCTCTAGATCACAGCGTTGCATCACCTCTTGGCACACTGAAGAAAACGGACACAGAACTAACAATTTGTCCAGGAGTTTATGAACTAGAATGCTAGATTTCTTACACAACTTGAAATGCAGTCTCTTCCTATCCAACGGGCAGAAATCTTTCTCTTGTAAAAAGTTTCTGAGGCACTTGTAGCAGAATGTGTGTCCGCAGGGCGTATCGAGCGGCTGCAGCAGGGGCTGAAGGCAAATGTGGCAGACGAGGTCATCGTCCACGTCATCCTGGTAATTGTACAAGTGGTTTTCTCGTGTCCAATGCTGCTGGCCACACTCAAAGCACAGGGGGTTTAGGGAGGAAGAGGATGAGCAGGTCTGTTCCACGGGCACCATCTCGTCACCTGCGGTCCCCATCTTGAACCAGTTGAGCAGTTTCTGGATCCTCACATGTAGACCACCACCGGAGGCTTAGCTTCCTTCAATAGTCAGGTATATATCTGGCTAAAATCAAGGTCTGCTTTCTAGATAAACAGCACAAACAAACAAAAGTAATTAGTGTCAATTAACACAGGTTAAAAATGTCAACACAATACTATTTTTTACTAAAAATTAGTACTATTTATTTTTTCAGTAAAAAATTAAATTATCAGGTAATAAATGAGTCATAAAACAATAAGGTAAGAATGACTTACATTGCCAAGATATTAATGAAAAATGAACTTGTAATTAAAAGACACCATTTGTTATGTGATGTGACATAAAAAACAATTATTTCATTTAGTGAAATCTGCCAACACCTCACTGCTCAATGGTAGTTTTAAAGTTAACTACTCTCCACAGCATGCTAAGGGCACAATTTCTGGAATATTATGTACGTATGTGTATTTATTGATCCAGTCATGGTTCTTTGGTTCTGATTGACCTTGGGCACTTAAAGTAGATAAAGATAGTACTAAATGTAGTCAAGGATAATTTGGTTTGTTAACAAAAATGGCTTCTGTGCCATACTATGGTATAAAATACTTTCAAAACATGTATGATCAGTATTATCTTCCCTACATAACATCGTAGAAAGACACATCTAAAAACATGTAAAAGTAACATCTGTACAGACTCTATAAATACTATTTATCCCACCAAAAGAAAAACACCCACTATAAATCAATGAAGCAGGTAAGACATGACAAATTAATTCCACCTCAGCTATACTTACACTTGGTCTTGCTTACTCAAGAGTGTGTGTGTGCACCCAAGTACTTCTGCCAACACAGACTGTCTAGCAGTTTAGTGCAAGTCTGGCCAAGGATATTTTCCTTGTGTGTGGGCTTCCATACTTGCCGAGGCAGTAGGGATTAAAATATAAACTCCAAAGGCCACAGCTCTCTGCATCCCTTCTGTAAACATGTACAGAGCCTCCAAAGTGTGCTGAGCATTGAACACAGAGGAAAGGGAAGGGGCGCTTATGAGAACTGTTATTCAAATTACACACAATAGCGGGGTGTGGTGGTGCACACCTTTAATCCCAGCACTCAGGAGGCAGAGGTAGGAGGATCACCATGAGTTCAAGGCCACCCTGAGACTACATAGTGAATTCCAGGTCAGCCTGGACTAGAGCGAGACCCTAACTCAAAAAACCAAAAAAAAAAAAAAATTACACATAATGAACATTCTAAAAGCTGTACACGGGATATTCTGTGAATATGGGAAAAATGAGGAAGATGAGTGTTTAGTTACATTTGGTTTTGTGATCAGAAATACATTCAAAAGTGGGCGGGGGAGCATGTAGTGCTCAGTTGTGACAGGAAGGAAGCATCAGCCAGGAGTGGGGGACAGAGAAGGACATCTCAAGAGTGAGAGAGAGAACATCCCTGGAGTATCAGCTACCTCACAAGCCGGAGGGGCTGGAAGGCACACAGCACAGTCATGAAATGGGTAAGAAACACATGCAGGGCAGGGAAACTGAAAATTGAGTCCCTGGCCAAGAATAGGAAGAGCAGGAGAACACATAGATTCTACTGGTGTTTATATTTCAACAAGAACATTTCCCTCCAACCACAGAAGGATTTGCTTGTTTATTCAGAGTATTTTTTCCTTTATATTTATTACAACAATTGTACAAATAGGATTCTGTGGATTTCAATTCATGCCTGAATCATGTAATGATCATGTCCACCGCCTTTATGACCTCTCCCTGCTTCCCTTCAGCCCCTTTTGGGTTCCTAATAGTACTTTGACTTAGAAATCTTGTCTCATGTGTGTAAACATAGCATCTTCTGATTCTACACTCACGACAATGGCAGCACCTCATTCCTAACAGTGGGACACATTTACTGACTGGCACCACCCTTAAGCAACTTTTGTTATTCTGGTCTAGTTGTCACAAAATCCTTTATTTTTGTCATGGAAGGTTTTTATTTCTCCTTCAACTGTGAAGGACAGCCTTGCTGGATATAATAATCTTGTTTGGCAGTTATTTTTCTTCAGAACCTGAAATCCATCATTTCATGCCCTCCTGGCATTTAGCGTTCCTTCTGAGAAATTGGATGTTAGTCTAATGTATTTGCCTTTAACTGTGGCTTGATGCTTCTCTCTTGCAGACTGTAATATTCTGGTTTTGTCCCCTACTCTTGACAAATTAACTATGTCATGAGTACTCAGGGTTCTAAATGCTTCCAGGACCTGGATATCCAGGTCTTTCCTGAGATTTGGGGAATTTTCTGCTATTATTTTATGAAACAGGTTTTCAATAGCAACTGCCCATTGCTCTTCTCCCTCAGGTCTGCCAATGAGCAGAATGTTTGCTCTTAACAGCATCCCAAAGCTCAGCCAGGTTTATAAATTCTCCTTTTGTCTTTCTTTATGTTAAAAGTCTTGTCTTCAAGCTCTGTTATTCTTTCTTATATTCTGTCTAATCTGCCAGCCTGGCCATCCATGTTTTCTTTAATCTGACTTACTGAGAATTGTGTTTTGATCACTACTTTCACAAGCCCTCTCTCTTTGCCAGGCTTGCAGCCAAGGGCCTCCTTCACCTCCTGCTGGTCCACCTGCATCTTCTTCAGATTCTGTTCTGGGTTCTCCAAATCACTGAGGGCTCTCTTTGTAGCTTCGACACTCTCTTCATGTGCATTTAATGGCTTTTTAGCTCTTGAAATGCTTCACATGAATGGAGTTACCGTATTTCTGTTTCTTTGCACCTCAGTTCATCTTCTTTCACGTCTTTGGAATTAGCTGCCACAGAGTTGTGAACTTCAGGAGGTCTCCTGTGACATTTTCTAGGTTTTCTTTTCTATGTTTAGAATTACTCATTTGACAGGATGGATGTCTCGTACAGTTCCTTTGTGACTTTCTCTTGACCAATGTGTTTTCAGTTATCAGTCCTGGGCTTGATCCATAGCACACAACCTTCAGCACACGATATCCTGGTCAGTCAACCAACAACATGGAGGCAAACCTCATTGACCTGGTTGTACCACAGGGCTAAAATTAGAAAGCAGCGTGGTGCACGCTCATGTGCGCAATGCCTGCGTGAATCCAGAGTATTTATTTTTAAAAACAATACAAATTGGGCATGGTGGCACACA
This sequence comes from Zapus hudsonius, assembly GCA_004024765.1. Lineage (NCBI taxonomy): Eukaryota > Metazoa > Chordata > Mammalia > Rodentia > Dipodidae > Zapus > Zapus hudsonius. Next base: position 5,526 of record PVHP010008086.1, on the reverse strand, counting down.
CCTGTAATCTCAGCACTTGGGAGAGTCAGGAAGATTGCAAGTTCAAGGTCAACCTGAGCTACACAGTTACACCATGTTTCAAATAATACACAAAACAAACAAAAATAAGCAAAACTAAAAAGAAAAATCAACATTTTAATAGATTTACCATTAATAGCCAGGAATTAAGAGAGCTGCGATAGGATTCAGACAGGACAGCTTGGCCTGACCTCAGACACTGTGTTTTGCAAAGAAAGTAAAATAATCACAGCCATCTGTGATCTAAATGCCATCAGTGTGTCCACGTCAAGACAGTGACCATCTCCTCTACTCAGTCCTCACCCTCTGAACATCTAACCATTCGATGTCAGTTTTAAAATATATGACAGGAAGAAGAAGAACACTGGACCTCAGGCAGGCAGTCGCTTCTGTTTGGCATTTTAGTAACAGAATTTCTACTCTCTTGTTTCCCGCTCAGTTTACAAGAAAATTCACATATTGTTTACTCTGATTTGTCTTTTCCTCAAGAAAATATACAGTAGTTTTAGCCTCCCACATAATGACTAAGAAAGCACTTATCTTAAGACGGTTATTTTTGGCTCTTTTTTAAGTCTCCAACTTTAGTTCTTTATTTTCATTATCACAAAAATCTTTTCATGAGGCAAACTAACATGTTCCCATTTAAAAATACCAAATAATCGCATTATTGTCACCCTCGAAATACCTCTATGCTACCATAGAGGTATTGGAGAAAACATCCAATGAGGACTGAGCTGCCAGGGCTGATGGCACAAGTCTCTAAGAGGACAGCCAGCCCTGAGGGGGTCAAGCCCTTGCTTTGTCACCTATTAGACTTGTGACCTTACTAAATTCCTGTTTCCTTGTCAGAAGGAAATGGGAACAACAATGTCTGTAGCTAAGGGTCTATATAAAGAATAGTGCAAAGCCTGGCGTGGTGGCGCACGCCTTTAATCCCAGCACTCGGGAGGCAGAGAGAGGTAGGAGGATCACCATGAGCTCAAGGCCACCCTGAGACTACATAGTGAATTCCAAGTCAGCCTGGGCTAGAGTGAAACAAAAACAAAACCAAAAACAAACAAACAAAAAAGAATAGTGCACTGCTAAAAATAGTTCCTGACACATCATACATGCTCTATGTATTAGCTATTGATAAAGAAAAGTAAAAGTTCAGACAGATTGTATGATTTGTGCAAAGCTAAACAACTTACAATTAGTGAGAAGAAAAGTTCAGTTCTTCTTGCTTCAAAATAACAATGGTAGATTGAGTGATTACAGCAGAGGTAAAGTACTCATGGAAGCTTCAGAGTAAGCTCTGTGCAGAGAAAGGCAGCCTGTCCAGTCGTCCATCCCTAACTGCCCCTGCTCTCCCAGCCTGGAAGATGGTTCTCCTGCACTGAGTGCAAGTCCCCTGCACCTCTGTCCCTCACTAAACCATGAGTTTGCTAGCCTATGGGTTGAGTGTATCTTTTAAAGGCTCATGTGCTGGAAGTTTGGTCCCCTGGAGGTGTGGAGGTGATTTAGGTCAAAGGATGCAGGGAGGCATCACCCTGGAAAGATAACAGAGTCTCACAAGGTCCTGGTGAATTCCCTCAAGGAAGGGTGGGGTCAAGAACAAGTGTGGCCCTGGCTTTCTCTGCTCGGTGATCCCTTCTGCATGAGGAATTTTCCCTTTCCTCTCCAAATGTGAGGTAATCAGAGGCCAAACAGATAGGGCTGCTGCTCTTGGACTCTTAGCCTCCAAAACTGAGCTAAATAAACTTATTTTTCTTATAAAGTACCCAGCTTCGGGATTTTGTTTGAACCACAGAAAACAGACTAAGTCAGAAATCCAAGAGGTCTCCCACAGAGAAGCAGCTTAGGGAAAACGGAATGACCACCAACTGCATGACAATATTCTCACTCTTGGCAAATGCAGGTGACCAACACCACATGCGTGTATGTAGAAGATGAGCTTGTTATTAATAATTTTAATTTCAGATATCTATAATATCTATGAACAGTTTAAGATATGAAGATACAAGGAGAGTAAATATGTCTCAAATACTTCTGAAAGTACATATATAAAAGAGCATATTGTGTATATTTCCAAGTACATTATTTAAATGCTTAGCAACATTCCCAGAATAGGAAAGAGAAAGAAGGTATTAAGTTGGCTGCAATTACTGTAACACACTTTAAATAATACACTGAAAAAGAGCCAGTGCAATGCAAAGGAAGGTATGAAGCCATCATCTACTATGTAACTCCAGCTAAGACTTAACATGCCACTCTTCCTAGTTTATGGAACAATCTACTGATAATCCAGAAAGAATTCACAAAGATCTACAGGTTTTCACCACCATCCAAGACTATGTAACTCTTCGTGTTATATCAGAATCAAATTTAGGAAGCTTCACTAGCCCTAGCCTGAGAGACCCAGCACAGGGGAGAAAGGTCATGCTCGAACATAAGCATTGCCACCAAAGACAGGAAACATCCGTGGTCCCTTTGACTCATCCATGCCCAGCATCTAAGAAATACCCTCTCTGTTGTAGTTAACCATCTCGTGTCTGTCACAAAGAACCTGACCAAAAGCAGCCTGTGGAGATAAGGGTTTAAGCTGGCTTAATTTATGACTCGAGGGGAAACTCTAGGGAAAACAATGGCATGAGCAGAGGCTGGACATCACCTCCTGGACAACATCAGGTGGACTGGCTGTAACACTGCCTCCAGGAGGCTTCAATTCCCAAACTGCCACCAGCTGGGGACCTAGTATTCAGAACATGTAAGTTTATGGGGGACACCTGGATCAAACCACCACACTTTCCTTCTCACCCTCCTTCCCAACTCCTCACTGTCCCCCTCCTACTTTTTTGGTAAAATTCTTCCCTTCCTGGTTGGCTCCTACAACTCCTTACCCATATCTTCATTTCATGAAGAAATGTCCGTAACTTCTATATGGACATTTGCTATTCGTTTTTTTTTTTTTTTTTTTTCTCGAGGGTAAGATGGTTTCTTTGTGTTTCTTCTGTTATTTCCACTTCTTGGCACATATTATGCAATAAAAGAAAATGTGTTCTCAGGCTCAATGTGAGTCTGAAATATAACTATATAAATATACAAGGAGAAACTGCATTTATTTGTGGCACTGCAAAGCAATTAACATATTGGGCCCTACCCTGTAATTTACAAACCAACAAAGAAGAATCATTAATCCCTTTAGTCTCCAAAAGGCTAAGAAAACTTGCTCTTACTTGATATCAATGCAAAAACAAAATATTAAGTGTTTATATTACATATGAGCTTTGACAACTGAATTTTATAAAGCAGTTGCTGTCAAAGTCTCTGAACACAGAATCTCTTCAGCTACTCTGGAAGAAAAAGTTTGGCAATTTATAAAAATAAAACGACAAACAAAACACCTAACATGCAGCCACCAGAAGATTCAGTAGCTGCACTCCTGGGCATCAATCCCAGCCAAGTACAACTCCGCTCCCCCAAGAGTGGACATACTGGAATGCTTACAGCACACCCACTTGTAATAAAGGTACGGGCCACTGACGCACAGAGCCTGCTGAATTTCTACATCACCAAGTTGCATTCTGTATTAGTCTATTTCTAAACCTATTATAGAAGCACAGAACGATGGTTGCTGAAGGTTCAGGGTGGACTGAACGGTACCATGAAGAGTCCCTGTGGGAATGGGGCTGTTCTACGTTTTGACTATATCAACATCACTGTTCTGATTGTACTACGGTTTACAAGTGGCTATCATTGAGGACATGCGACATTTGTGTTATTTCTCCTCACATTTGCATGCAAACCCATAATCTTATTAAAATGGAAAGCTTAGTTTAAAACATCACTGAAGATCCTAAGCACATCTTGTTCATATCTGTCCATATTTATTGTACCACTCGTGAACGTGTTCAAATACTGATTTGTTTCTAAAACAATAAATTCATTAGTTAGCATGTTTAAATCTAAAATTAAAAAAAAAAAAACATATTGAGAGCTGGGCAAGTTCCAGGCCAATTTAAGCTACAGAGTGAGGTCCTGCAAACAAACAAACTTAAAGCATGAAGGGACACACCTGTAATCCTGGCACCCAAGAGCCTGAGGATCTCAAGTTTGAGTAGCTTGGGCTACATAGTGAGTCTCAAAAGACACACACACACACACACACACACACACACACACACACACACACACACGTACGAGGAAAGAAGTATTATTTTACACTTATGGAGTCTTAACATCTGTTTCTGTTTTCCAATTTGGTATGCAATTTCTGGAAAATTCTATTTTGACCTTGTAGGAAGGGAATGGGGTGAATGACTAACACAGAGTGCCCTTTCAGGACAAGGGCCAATCATCAGCCAACCAGGAGGAGGGGCAAGAATGTGAGAAAGGAAAGTGAGGTTTGATTCAAGGGGGGGCAGGGAAAGAGACCTAAAGAGGGGAAAAGGCTAGGATGAGCCCCACCTGCTGTAGTTTGGATTTTCAATGTTTCCCAGAGGCCCATGTCCTCAGAGTGGAGCTATAGGAAGTAGTAAGTAGATCCTTTAAGTGGGGCCTAGTGGGACCCTGGTCCCTTCTCTCTGCATTATCGCTTCTACCATGATGTGCTGGCTTGCCCAGAGCAATATAAAAGACAACAGACCAAGGACTTGAAAGCCTAAAACTGGGGGCCAAAAAGAAACCTTTTTCTTTATAAGGTGATTTCTTCAGTTATCTATAATAGCATCAGAAAACAAAGGTTGTTCCAAAGCCTTTTCCTAACAGAAGACACAAGTCGGCTGTATAAAAATGTTTAGTATATAATATGGGTGCTTTACATAACTTCTATTCTTTTTTTATTTAAATTTCTTTAATAAATGTTTTTTAAATATTTTATTTATTCATTTTCAACAGAGAGAGAGAGAGAGAGAGAGAGAGAGAGAGAGAGAGAGAGAGAGAGAGAGAGAACACACCAAGGCTACCACCTTGTGGGTCTGGCTTATGTGGGACCTGGGGAATTGAACCCAGGGCCTTGGGCACTGGAGGCAAGTGCCTTAACCGCTGAGCCATCTCTCCAGTCCATAACTTCTATTCTTGATCAACTTTTATTTCCTAATATATAACACTGGCCATAGGAAACCATCAAAAATTTGTTTCAACAATATCACATTTACAATTTTCTCATTTTTCTTCACATGACTAATTCTGTGCATTTAATGTTCCTTACCTCCTATCCCTTTGTAGCAATACTTTAAAAATCATCTAGAATATATTTTAAAAATTTATTTATTTGCAAGGAGAAACAAAGAGGGAGAGGAAGAAGGAGAATCATGTGCCACTTTGTGCATCTGCCTTTATGTGGGTGCTGGGGAATGGAACCCAGGATGTCAGACTTTGTGAATTTTTGCAAAATCACTTTAGACTCATTTTTAAAAAAATATTTTTATTTATTTATTTGTAAGCAGTAGAGAGGGAGAGAGGGAGGGAGGGAGGGAGGGAGGGAGGGAGAGAGAGAGAGAGAGAGAGAGAGAGAGAGAGAGAGAGAGA
>PVHP010008085.1:0-54369 GCA_004024765.1 Zapus hudsonius | reverse complement strand
GTGTGTGTGTGTGTGTGTGTGTGTGTGTGTGTGTGTGTGTGTGTATGCTCGCATGCGTACACACACATGTAATGAAGGCTGGGGTCAGATGGGTACTTTAGACACAAAGGGTGTTTTGTTGGTTGCTGTTACATGTATATGGTGTGTATGGTTACATGTGTCTGGTGGGTATGTGTTCACATGTGTGTGGGCTTGTGTGTGCACTGTGTCCACTGGGGTGTGGAGGCCAGAGGTCTCTCACTGAACTAGTCTGGCTCGCCAGCTTGCCCTGGAAATCTGTGTGACTCTGCTCCCAGCACCAGCATTACAGGTGTGCACCACTATGCCGTGATGCTGGGCTCCAAACTCAGCACAGAAAGCACTTTGCTAGAGGACTGTTTTTGGGTTGTGTTGTTATTGACTTTTTTCTTTTGTGGATTGTGCATGTGTGTGGTGTATAGTGGATGCACTTGTGTGTGCACACATGTGGAGGCCAGAGGAGAATGTTGGGTGTCCTCCATTTCTCTTTCTCTCCGGTCCAACTTCGTGATCTGCTTGATGTGAGTACTGGGGACTCGAACCCAGGTCGTTATGCTTTGCAGGCAAGCATTTTTAACTGCTGAGCCATCACAATCTCTCTTTCTCTTTATTTCCTTGAAACAGCCTCTCAAGTTGGAGCTGCTTCTTTTTCAGTCAGATTGGCTGACCAGTGAACTCCAGCAATTCTCTCCACCCTCCTCAGGCCTTGGCTCCAGGCATGTGTCCCTAGTGAAGCTGGGATTTAACTCAGAAACTCATGATTGTGTGTGGAGCCATCTCCCCAGCCCTTTATTACTGTTTTCCTAGTGTGCTGCGTGAGCAAGTTGGGTTTTCTGTTGTCTGTTTGGCTTTTTTATTTTATTTTTTGCTTTTGAGTCGGGGCCTTGTGAATCCCAGGCTGGCCTTGAACTCCCTAAGTAGCTGAGGGAAGCTAAGTACCTTGAACTTCTGATAGTCTTGCCTCTACTTTCCAAATGCTGGGATTACTGTTGTGTGTCACCATATCCAGTTTCCACAGGCTGGGTTTATGCATACTATGCAAGACTGTCAACTAAACCACACACCAGCCTTGTTTGTTTAAGTGGAAGGATCCAGGCTGGCCTCCAACTCACCGTCCTCCTGCCTCAGCTTCCCAAGTACTGGGACTACTGACTGGTGTGTGCCACCATGCCCGGCAAGAGGCATTTAAAAACATAAACAAGCCATCATTTTAGGAACACTGAGGCTTCAGGAGTATATCATGCCATTGATGAAAGGATGACGCTTCTGGCTGGAGACTTAGAAGATTCTGTTGCCAAAGCAAGAACAGGAAAATAAGTGACAAATGCAAAGTAATAGCTGTGGAAATAAGAGAAGTCCACTTCTCTTTAAAAAATAAAAATAGGAGGTTGGGAATATGGCTTTGTGGTTAAAGGCATTTGCTTGCAAAGCCTACTGGCCCAGGTTCAATTGCCAAGTACAAAGAGTGGTATAAGCATCCAGTGTTCATCTGCAGCAGCAAGAGACCCTGGTATGTACACACACACACACACACACACACACACACACACACACACACAAATAAATAAAGGAAAAATTTTAAAATTAGTAATGGAGAGATGGTTCAGCAGTTTAAGGTTCTTGATTGCAAAGCTTGTCAGCCCAGGGTTCAATTTCCCAGCCACACATGTAACATTGAATCGAAGTTCATTTGCAGCAAGCAGCAAGAGTCCCTGGCACACTCATACACACACACAAAAAAAATAAATGGATCAGAGACCTCAATATAAACCAAGCAACCATGAACACTCTGGAAGAAAAAATAGGAGGACTCCTACATGAGTTAGGAGTAGGGAAAAACTTCCTGAGCAAATCTCCAGCAGCCCAGGAAGTGCATCACTCACTAAACCGATGGGACCCAATCAGGCTCAAAAGCTTCTGTACAGACAAAAATACCATACACAGAGCCAACAGACCCCCATCAAACTGGGAGATGATTTTTGTCAGCTATAACTCAGACAAAGGCCTAATCTCCAGAACCTATAGAGAACTCAAAAAAATTAATAACAAAAACTCAAACTGCCCTCTAACAAAATGGGGCACTAATCTCAACAGAGAATTCACAGAGGATGAAACACAAATGGCCTTGTCCCATCTAAGAAAGTGCTCAGCATCCTTAAGCATCAGGGAAATGCAAATCAAAACCACAATGAGATTCCACCTTACTCCAGTCAGAATGGCAATCATAAAGAAAACCAACAACAATAGTTGCTGGTGAGGATGCGGGGAGGGGGGGTGAAGAACCCTCATTCACTGCTGGTGGGATTGCAAGCTTGTTCAACCACTTTGGAAAGCACTGTGGAGACTCCTGAGCAGAATGAACATAGAGCTACCAATAGACCCAGCTATCCTTCTATAGGCATCTACCCACAAGATGTCACATCACATCATAGAGACATTTGTGCAACTATGTTTATAAAAGCTCAATTAATAATAGCCAAGAATTGGAATCAACCCAAATGTCCATCTATGGAGGAATAGATATGAAAACTATGGTTGGATGGAATTTTACTCAGCTGAAAGGAAATATGAAATATCAACATTTAGAGAAAAACGGACTAACTTGGAGCAGATCTTACTAAAAATAAATAAATAAAAATTTTAAAATAAGAAATAGTAGTGGCAAATATCCCAGCACCCAGGAGGTACAGACAGGAGAATCAGCAGTTCAAATCCAGTGTCAGCTACAGTGAGCTCCAGGCTGACCTCAGCTACAAAAGAACCTAGCTCAAAAACAAAACAAAGTCTCAGGGACTTGGGCTGGAGATGTGGCTAATGGAAATGGCAGATCAAGCACAGCAATGGCTTCATGCAGAGGCAAACATCGGGAGCTCATACTTCCTGTGGCCCAGGATTCCCAAGGAATTTACTGACCAGTGTGGTTCTGGCCTGAGCCCCTTGCGAGGTGCGGGCTGGACGGGCGGAACTGTGGTCATTTGAAGGCTTGACCAGTAGCCACAACGACTGGCAAGTTGACTGTGACCATTGGCAAGAAAGCTGGGTTTCACAATCCATATGCTTAATCCATGAACTTGCTTCAGTGAGCTTAAAACATGACCCCTGACCTCTGCTAGCCTGGGGCGAATGACCCAAGAGAAGGGAAGGTAAAAGCCATGTCTTAATGAGGCTTTGATTTACTGCTGTATTTCTACATGGTCTCACTGTGCTCATTACACAGGCTCCCCTACTGAACCCTGGAGCAGGAACTTTGCATCAGGGGCCGAGAGCCATCTTTGAGGCTGGCAACCCCCGTTGGCCATCCCCAAAGTGAAGCTTCAGCCTCATGTTCCAAGATGGCTGCTTCATCAGCAGTTGTCACATCACACACCACGACAGTGTAGAGAAGAAAGAAGGCAGGCGGGAGGCGGCACACACCTTTTCCCTGTAAGAATGCTTCCCCGAAGATGGACACAACATTCTACTTCTGCCTTACTGGTCAGAACTGAGTCACAGAGCTACAAAGGAGACTGGAAAATTTAGCATTTGTTCTGAGTGACTCTATATTTGGCTAGTCTGTATATTTGGGATAGCTGTCAGTGTCTCCTCCATTGCAATGCTCTGTTGTGCTTTAAACAGGTTGGGTGTAGTGGGGGGAGCAAAGGAACATCATGACCTTGAGTTTCTGACCTGGCTAAGGACTTATGACCTCTCTTGTCTGGCAATGGATGAGTGTGATATGGAAGAGTGTCATGGTTTGATCCAGGTGTCCCCCACAAACAAATGAATGTGTTCTGATAGATCGATCCTCAGCTGATGGCAATTCGGGAATTAAAACCTCACTTAGAACTGTGTTGTTGGGACGGGCTTATGGGGGTTATAAGCCAGCTCCCCCTTGCCAGTATTTGGCACCCCTCCCTGCTACTATTTCCAGTGCTGTGGCAGAGATGATGTCCAGCCCTCTGCTCATGCCATCGTTTTCCCTGCCAGGATGGAGTCTCCCCTCGAGTCGGTAAGCCAAATAAACCCATTCCTCCACAAGCCGCTTTTGTTTGGGTTCTTCCTGCGTAGCAACTAGAAAGCTGACTGCAACAGTTTTCAACAGGATGTGGGGTCATCTGTTGCTGCTAGAACCCTGATCTTGTGGCTTTGGGTCTTTTGGAAGTGATCTGCAGGAGGAATGTGGACGGATTGGAAACCTCATCCTAAGAGGTGCCTTGCAGTGCTCTGAGTATAGCTTCATGGATCATTCTGGTCAGAGTTGAAAGACATGAATATAGAATGGACTGTGAGGTTTGGCTTATGAGGGTGAGAAAGAACTTTGTCAGGACTGTGCCTGAAGCAGTTTGCGTGAGAGGCTTGCTGCGTTCTGCCTGTCTGTGTCCTGGAAACCTGTGCAGGGTTGCTTGACATAAAGATGGACTGGTGTGAGCAGATGGAGATGGCACAGAAAGAAGATATTTGTGTCGAAACTGCTGCTGCCCGTTCACCTGCAATTGTTTGAGAGATGACAACCATTGAGATTGGGCCAGCTGGTCTGAATTGGAACAACAGGAAGAATGCGGACTCTTTGAAGTAAGGGGCCTGAATGCTTTGATCCCCCCTGGATTAACAAATTGGTAGCCCACCTGGTTCTGTGGAATGGAGATTAGCTAGAAAGAGAGGGTCATTGGATTTGCAGCACAGTTTTGTTTTTGAAAAATGGCCATCGGCATGTGAAGCAGGTGTGCAAGGTTGCCTGCATGGAGCCCGATGGAGCCATGAGGATGAACTGTGGGTTGCAATGGAGACCCAAAGAATTCCAGGATTATGGATGGGTGCCAAGGGGAGCTGCCAGCACCAGATGAAGTTTTCCCGGACTGTTGAGTAGCCGAGCTGGAGGGGCGGAATTGAATCTCCAAGAGACTTGTGTTATTGGTTAGAATCATTGAACTTGGAGTTAGAGATTGATGGTGCCCTGTTTGTTTTAAATCTTGTATTGGTCAATCTGTTTTTGCTGTGCCTCATGTTTTGCAGTGTGAATGTTCTGTGTCATTATGGGTTTGTTTTTGGTATTTTGGCTCAATTGAAAGCTGTGGGGACTTAAGAGTTGAGCTGAACACATTGTATTTGCATCATGTATGATTATTAGTTTGTGGGGGCCAGGGGCAGACTGTCATGGTTTGATCCAGGTGTCCCCCACAAACAAATGAATGTGTTCTGATAGATTGATCCTCAGCTGATGGCAGGTTTTACAACCTCGATGTGTTTTTGGGGGCGGGCTTATGGGGGTTACAAGCCAGCTTCCACTTGCCAGTCTTTGGCACACCTTGCTGCTGCTGTTTCCAGTGCTGTGGCGGAGGTGATGTCCACCCGTCTGCTCATGCCATCGTTTTCCCTGCCAGGATGGAGTCTCCCCTCGAGTCCATAAGCCAAATAAACCCATTCCTCCACAAGCCGCTTTTGTTTGGGTTCTTTCTGCACAGCAACTAGAAAGCTGACTGCAACAAAGAGTATATATCAGTGCTTCCCCTTGAGAATGAATCTCAGGATGAAGAGAAAAGAGTTCTTAGATGCACTCAAGAGACAAGTGAACATTCAAAGCAGAGCCATGGAAGTCCAGCTAAGGATGGCCCTAAAAACAAGGGCTGGGGATGTCTCAGCAGTTAAAGGCTCTTGCTTGCAAAGAATGCAGCTCAAGTTTGATTGCCCAGCACTCATGCAAAGCTAGACACAAGAAGTGGTGTACACATCTGGCATTCATTTGAAGAAGCAAGAGACCCTGATGCCCCCCCACATGTGTATGTAAATAAATAAAAATGTTTTTATAAAACATAAAGTCAAAATTGTTGGGGCTGGGGAGATGGCTCAGCAATTAAAGGCACTTGCTTGCAAAGCCTGAGAGGTGGGGTTCAGTTTCCCAGACTTGTTTGCTATGGCAAGAGATCCTGCCTCAAAGACAGCGGAGCACTGGCAACTCCTCTGACCTCAACACTTGTACACATGCCTACATACATAGATGCATACAACACAAATCAAGAAATAAAAGTTACATTTTAGAGAACAAGCCTGGTGAGGGCAGCCTCATTGGTGTACAGAGAACTGCAGGTTTAAATAAATTCCAGGTCCTGAGTGACACCTGAATGCAGAATGATGGACAACCCAATCAATGTGTGTTTAAAAGATCATATGATTCCTGATCAATGACCCAGAGAGATCGAATGCAGACCTGCTGAGAGCTGAGTGGCTGCTTTGCCCAAAGACCTCTTGGAGACCAGAGTCAGGGCTGCAGAGGCAAGCTTCGGTGTGTGTGGCTGTGGGGGAGGGGGACCAAGGTCTGGCTGGGCAGAGGATGAGCCATTTGTCACCAGAGCATTCTAAGGACAGAGAAGTCCATAGGAAGGCGAGCTGGCCTGGCAGAGGAGGGCAAGGCTGTGGCTTGGCCAACAACCCTAGAAGAATGTGAAGTCTGAAGCCAGAGCCTGGGCTGGGCCCTCACGGGACAGCAGAGCCTGGGCTGGGCACTCATGGAGACAGCAGGTCCTGCTGAGGCTCTTCTGAAGAACTGGCTCCTCCTCTTTCTGTGGCCTGACCAGCGGAGCCAGTGTGGAGATGGGGATGAAGCAGGTGAACCCAGAGAAGGTGCTGCATGGAGGGTGGCAGGGGTGTCCTACCTACCCGTGGTTGGAGGTGGTCATCCAGCAGAATAAAGTCCTGGCTCCTGCATCCCTAACTCACCGACTCCAGATGGGGTTGTCAAGACACAGGACAGGCTGTGTGCTTCCCTGATTGCTTGGCTTACCCACACTCCTCATTGCGCTGTCAGTCATGACATTGTGTGCGTCCATTTCCAGAGCACCCAGGGGCACACACATACTCCTGGCCTTTCCCCCACTGTCTTGGCCACTGTCCAACGTCCACCAGCAAGGCTTTGGAGGACCTCTGCAGACTCCTGGTTGGAGGGCACCTCCAGGTGGGGGTCCTCCCTTGGACAGAGGGAAAGGCCCCTGGGGAGCTGAGGAAGGTGGAGTGTTGACAGCAGCCCAGGGGGCCTGTAAGTGACTCAGCAGCCCAGGGCTTTAGCAACTGGCCACACTCTTGCCAGGAAGACTCGGTGACACCATTCCAGACAGCAAGACAGCAGAGGTGGGCCAAGAGAAGGACCAGGAATGCTGGGACTTGTGCTGGGGAAGTGGGGAGAGAAGAGAGGCGGTGTCACCCGAGGAAGGAGCCAGCAGGGGGCACCCCAGGAAGCAGAGTTCTCGGCACCCCCACAGCTGTGAACTAACTGCCTGGGGCGAAGGCTAGGGGAATTCCAGGCATGTGGTTCAGTGTGTTCTGAAGTCTCTGGCCTCCTGAGGTGAGTCCTGCCTTGATCTCCTCACACCAAGTGACCCAACATCAAGGGCAGCCTGCTGCCTTTGGGTCTTTGGTGCCTACACTTAGTTGCTTCTTTCATTGCTGAAGCCTTAGGGGAGAAAGGGCTTATTCTGGCTTGTAGTTCAAGGGGACACAGCCCATCATGGAGGGGAAGGCATGGTGGCAGGAGCGTAGAGCAGCTGATCATGCTCAATTCACAAGCAGTCAGGAAGCAGAGGGTGATGAAAGCTGTGCTCAGCTCTCTTTCCTTTTATCCAGCCTGGGAGCCCAGCCCATGGAATTGTGCACAGCGAGGGTGGTTTCCCCTCCTCAGCTAGCCTAATGGAGAGACTGCCTCCTAGGTGATTCTAAAGCCAGTCAGTTTTTTTTTTGTTGTTGTTTTAGAGGTAGGGTCTCAGTCTAGCCCAGGCTGACCTGGAATTCACTCTGTAGTCTCAGGGTGGCCTTGAACTCATGGTGATCCTCCTACCTCTGCCTCCCATGTGCTGGGATTAAAGATGAGCACCACCATGCCTGGCCTTATTATTTTTTTTGAGTACATGGAAAACAACAACAACAAAAAAACTGACTGGCTTTAGAACCTGATAATGTTGGCAGAGGCCCATGAATTAGGAAGGGTCTGTGCCTTTGGAGAAGCTGCCCCAGTTCCATTCCCTCTCCATGAAGGTCCCCCAAATGACCTAGATGGATTGTGAGGCCTGACTGTCCACAGCGACCTGCAATGAGGCAGATACACTGCACAGGGCACTGTGATCCTCCATGCCCTGTGGTCAGGCTCAGTCCTCAAGATCTCTGGGTCTCTTCAGGAGCAAGGGAACTCCCAGCATCACCAGAGGAGCCTTCCTGCCTCCTGCAGCCAGTGAACAGGGACTTGCTCATGCGCCCCCCCCCCTCGTCACTCTGTGTGCACTGGCTTGCTTTTCCTCCAGGATCCAGCAAAATGTGAGGAACGAAGAACTCCAGATGTGTACAACACTTTATACATCTGGCTTGACATGGGTACTAGGGGATTGAACCTGGGACAGCAGGCTTTGCCAACAAAGCACCCTTAGCCACCGAGCCATCTCTCCAGCCTCCTCTGCCCATTTAAAAAAAAATATATATATTTTCCCCACAAAAATCTTCCATCTTCACTTAAATATTTTCCCCACAAAAATCCTGCGTCTCACCTTTACCTGGCCCAAATGACCCCTGTTTCTGCTATAGCCACCTGGTCCTCCTGACCAGGCCCACAGTCAGAACATCTCACCTTCCTTGTGTCCTCTGCCCTCTGAACCCATGGCCTGAGGGATGGAGCTTTTTATTAGATTTGCATCTTTAATTACAGGAGTGATGCATGCTTGTAAAAACATTCCCACATTACCAACGCATACTTGAGTTAAATGAGTGTGTTATCGTGACCCTCTTCTCCCTAGACCTCACTTCAGTTAGCAGTCAGGCATGAGCATGGTACTCATTTTACCCAGCCTGGGAGGGGTTCCTGGGGACCTTCCTAACTTGATGTGGGGTAGCAGTGTAAGGGTGGGCATGAGCAGAATTAGTTGCAGCTTTCAGAGAATGGTGACCTGGATTGACTTTGAAAGAAAATCCCCAAGGTCAGTCTATGGGACCCCTTGATTTGTTTTACAAGTCAGTTCAAAGAACTGAGCCCCAGGGAGTCATTCCTAGTTCATGTGGGAATATACATTCTAATCATCCAAGAGCCAGAAACATAAGTTCAAATGACAACAGGTCTCTGGAGAATCCCCTTGACCTAACAACCAGCCTGGACAAGCCCAAGCCAAGCTGAGCCAAGTCTGGCAGCCTTCTCGCTGTGGTCACTCAGTGAGATAGAGAGGGGCAGGGTGTGGGACCAAGACTTCCTTTTTCCAAAGCCTGCCCTTGCCTGTGCCCTGTGTATTAAGCCTGGTCTGCCTGGAGACCTTCTACCTCCAGGCCACAGAGCCCCTTTTATGGTATAGTTCAAGGTTAGGGCCCTGGAGATAAACGGACCCCACCCTTTTTAGAATAGGACACGTCAAAGAATGGGAGCTGTGCCTTCATTTCCTGGGACTCTGGCCATGGGAGTTCTAGGGAGCTGGAGGGTCCACATCTCTCTTCCACACTCTAGTTTAACCAGGTATTTAAATGGTTAAATGGGGAGTAGGGACTGGAGTACACTATGTTGGGACATTCTACCCCAGTGTAGCTATTTCAGGGAGACTCTCCCCCAGGTGTGTTAGCATCTCTGCTGACACAGGAAAGAGATGCAGGATGTGGGCAGGTAGAAGGAAGCATCACATTCCTTGCAGAGGAATGCCCTGCCTGCCAGGGAGGCAGACCTGGAGGAACTGAAAATTCAGGGTAAGTCTGGTGAGGGGGGAGGATGGGTGGAGTCAACCCCACTCTGCCAGGCCTAAAGGTCAGGGCTTTGTCCAGATGGCTAAGGAGGGTCAAGGAAAGCTTGGCAAGTTTAGAGGCAGCAAATGCCTTTGGGTGAACCACAATGGTAGCCTGGGCCAGGGTGGACACGGTATGAAGCTCAGTACAGCATAGAAGTGATACAAACCCTATTGCTGAAGACTCCACTTGCTGAGGCTGCAGATCCCTGAGACACTCCTCCCTGTCCGCTAGCTGTCAGGATGCTGGAAAGACCTATGCAGCTTGTTGGGGGAGAACCAATAGTGAACCTGCAAGTTTTATGGCTGGCCAGCCAAGCCAAATATACCAACTGGTGCAATGGTGGCATATTTGTTATTGGGGGAACCAACTGCTCTCTGATTGGACTTGAGGCCTGCTCCAAGGTAGGCAATTCCTGCCTGGTACTGAAAACCTAACCAAACATCTATGGCTGGGGAGGTCATAAGCCAGAGGGGAGGAAACTACTACAGTTTTCTGTCTAAATAGATACATTATGTCCACCAAACTGCCCTCTAAATATTTATGTTTATGCCCATATATAAATGCTACTCTCATTTTTGGTTAGAGAAGCTTCTCCTTTCAGTGGTAGTGACCACTGGGGTGACTCAAAACTCACCACAGTGCTGAGAAGTGACAGTGGAGTGTTCAGCACTGGGACATCTCTATGACACCCTCCAAGGCTCAGGGACGGTTGCACAAGAGGCGGTGGAAAAATGGAAGTCAAAGGAAGGGAGGAGTGCTTACAATGCTGTCTTTCAGACACAAAGTGACCTTGACATTCATGGCCTCACCGTGGCTGATGATGCCTACACAAGACCTACATAATTGGAGACAGGAAATGATGACATCAAAATAAGAGACTAGTTGGAGAAAAGAAGGGATTCAGTGGAGGGGAAAGAGAGGTGGTGGGAGGAGACTGTGATCACGATCTATTGATATGGAAGTTGTCAATAGAAGTTTTTAAGAGCCAGGCATGGTGGCGCACACCTTTAATCCCAGCCCTGAGAGGCAGAGGCAGGAGGATCGCCATGAGTTCGAGGCCACCCTGAGACTACATAGTGAATTCCAAGTCATCCTGGACTAGAGCGAGACCCCCACCTTGAAAACAAAAGTTTTTTAAAAAGACCTGATCCTCTTTGCCACAAATTTCCCCCTGCTTTCCCTCTGGGGAACCCTCCCAGCCAGAAGGGGAAACCCCTCTTATCTTTGAGCTTTTCTGTTTTCTTCTTTTTCTTGTTTCTATTTTGGCTTAAAATAAACCTTCCAAGCAGGGCATGGTGGCGCACGCTTTTAATCCCAGCACTCGGGAGGCAAAGGTAGGAGGATCACCGTGAGTTCAAGGCCACCCTGAGACTACATAGTGAATTCCAGGTCAGCCTGGACTAGAGCGAGACCCTACCTCGAAAAACCAAAAAAAAAAAAAAAAAAAAAAAAACCCTTCCAGAATGTACTCTTCTTCGTGTCTACATTTTTCATTTCTTTGCTAATGATAGACAAGAACTTGACTATCCCTGGCTTGGTGGCCTGGGAGTCCTTTCAGAGCCACTGGCTTGAGGACTTCTAAGATCATCCAGAGCCCAGGCTCTCAACCCTGGAGGAGAGGAAGGGGATCCTGGCTTGAGGTGGGGGTTATAGATCCCAGACCCATGGGTGCATTAGGCCAGCAATTGTTCATGGGATCAGCGTGAGGAGCTCAGGGCCCTACCCACTTTCATAGGTGAGAAATTCAAGGCTAGAGACACATGATGGCCCTGATGGGCCATCCAGCCTGCTGCCCTCAGTGAGCACCTGTTTCAAGTCTTCATCTAGGCATGTCATTTTTGAGGCACTGCCATGATCTGACACCTTCTGTCCTTAACACAAGCTAGAGAGACTCATGCCAGCCAGGGGGACTGAGGGGGCTGCAACAAAATTGGACATAACTGGGCTGGAGAGATGGCTCAGTGGTTAAGGCACTTGCCTCCAATGCCTAAGGCCCAGGGTTCAATTCCCCAGGACCCACATGGGCTAGACCCACAAGGTGGTGGCCCTGGTTTTCTCTCTGTCTCTCTGTCTCTGTCTCTGTCTCTCTCTCTCTCTCTGTCTCTGCTTGAAAATGAATAAATAAAATATTTAAAAACATAAATAAAAATAAATGAAAAATTAGACACAACCTCTGTGTTCTGTACACAATGATATCCTGCATTCTCTGGTATAGCTCTGGGACCTTCTAAGCCCCTGGGGGTTCTGTGATGGCCTGGTAAGACCCTGGGGTGCTCTCTGAGGCCATGAAGCTTGAGGCGTTGGGTTGCAGGTATGGTGGAAGAACACACATAGGAGTCCAAAGCCTCAGCTCTATCCTCTGGCTCCCAGAGTGACCTTGATGTGGCTGTCTTCTCTAGGCCCCCACATCCCCAAGGCCTTTGCTCATGCTGTTCTCTCTGCCTGGAATTCTCTCCCTTCTTTGCCTACTCAGCTTCTGCTCCCCCTTCACCTCTCTGCTTCTTCAGGAAAGATCCCAACAACTTCCTACGTCAGATTCCCACAAACCATGTTCCATTCCTTCTTCCCCTTCATTTAGGTTGTTCATTTGTCTGCTTGCTGCCTCCCCAAAGAGACTGTGGCTTACTCACCTCTGTATCCCCAGGCCCTTGCCAGGGACCTGTCCCAGGAGTGGCACTGAATAAATGAATGAATAACGGACAAATTGCACTTGGAAAAACAAAAGGTTCAAGTGACTAGTCTGCTTCCCAGCACTGATAGAATTTTCCAGATTTCCATTGCTTCATTCTGAAATAAGGCGACATGGCTCAGTGATTCAAGGCCCTTGCTTGCAAAGCCTGACAGGCTGGGTTTGATTCCCCAGTACTAAGGTAAAGCCAGATGCACAAAGTGGTGCATACATCTGGCGTTCATATGTAGCAGCAAGAGGCCTTGGTGTGCCCATATTCATTCTCTCTTTCTTTAATAAAATAATTTTTTTAAAGGAGAGCTTGCTGGTTGCTGCTTTACTTCTGTGTCTGAAAGTCATCATGATAACAGTTTGGGATGCTTTCAAAACAACACGGGCAAAGGCCCCATGGCCTCAGGCATCTTATTATCTAATAATAGTCACTACATGAACCTCAGGAGGGAAGCTCAGCGCCCATGTTGGAGCTGGACTGGACAATGCCTTCTAGGAGCTCCGGCATGCCTCCCAAAGTTACGGAACTAGAAGCCTTTCTATGTCCCTGTGGCCAATCCACTGGGGAGGGGGAGTGTGACAGCCCAGATCTGAGAATTGTGCCCCTCGCAAAGGGCCCAAAGAGCTCATTCTATGCATCAGCCCTTCCTTCCTGCTCTCCTACCACTGAGCTACACCTCTAACCCAGTTTCTGGGTTGTTTTTCTTTCATTTTGTTTTAAAGCAGGGTCTCACTCGATCCTAACCTGACTTAGAACTCTAACCCAAGCTGACTTGGAGCTCACTCCATAGTCCAGAATGGTCTCAAACTTTTCTGGCAATCATTTTGCCTCAGCAGGCTTTGCAAGGCAGGGCCTTTAACTAACCACTGGGAAATCTCCCACAGACCATGGACTTTTGAGAGTTCTTGTTAAGTAGCTCAGATGGATCTCTAACTCTTCAGTTCAGGGCCCGGTGAGTCATTTCCCAAGAGTACAGAGTGCACAAGGCCACCTGTGGCCAACTTTGCTTTCACTGCTGAAGGTAAACCTCATTGTCTCAAGAGGTTTAGGTCTGCCTGGAAGACACTCCAGGGGGTTGAGAGTGTAGCTCAGTGGTAGAATGCTGGCCTTGCATGTGGGAGGTCCTGGATTTCATTCAGAGCATGCACACGTACACGCACACATGACACCCCAAGGAACAGTGCAGACGAAGGGGCAGAAAGAATGTAAGAGCCAGAGGATGGGGAGGAGTGCTTTAGAACAGTATTCTGGACACGAAGTGGTGGTTGTACTTATGGTCACAGCAGCTGTTGTTACCTGCACAATATTGGGTCCAACATCACTCTACCATAGATGATGAAGGAACACCAAAAATAAATAAATGATTGTTATTATTAATACTAAAGTGTACTGGAGAGATGGCTCTTGCTTGCAAAGCCTGATGGCCCAGTTTGATTCCCCATTACCTACCAGATATACAAAATGGCACAGGTGTCTGGAATTCATTTGAATTGGCAAGAGGCCCTGGTGTACCCCTTTACTTCCTCTCTCTTTTCTCTCTCAAATAACTAATAAAAATGAAAATAAAGTTGGGTGTGGTAGCTCACACTTTAATCCCAGCACTCTGGAGACAGAGGTAGGATGATCACCATGAGTTCTGGGCCAACCTGAGACTACATAGTGAATTCCAGGTCAGCCGGCTAGAGTGAGACCTTATCTCGGTGAAGAAAAACAAAAAAAGAACCAAAGGAAGTCAGTTGTGGAGGCATCCTGGTACTCAGGAGGCAGAGGCAGGAGGATCACTGTGAGTTCAACGCCACCCTGAGACTACAGAGTGAATTCCAGGCCAACCTGGACTAGAGTGAGACCCTGCCTTGAGAAACCAAAAAAAAAAGAACCTAAAGGGAAAAAAAGACATCCCATGAAAAGATCTTGTGTATGGTCATGTGTGTGATCTTGTGCAGCAACATATGTGTGATCAGGTGTGAGATCTTGTGTATGAACATTTGTGAGATCAGGTGTGAGATTTTGTGTATGAACATGTGTGTGATCAGGTGTGAGATTTTGTGTATGAACACATGTGTGATCAGGTGTGAGATCTGGTGTATGAACACGTGTGTGATCAGGTGTGAGATCTTATGTATGGACATGTGTGTGATCAGGTGTGATATCTGGTGTATGGTCGTGTATATGATTGTCACCAAGTGAACCTCCCTGGCCTGCTCTCTCTGATGGCCCAGAACTGCCAATGTCTCTTCCTGCGTTTTTGTGTGGTGTGTGCGTGCGTGTGTGAGTGTTTTCATGCTGGAGATCAAATCTATAGCCTCCCACATGTCACAGTGAGCTGCACTCCAGCCCCTACTCTTCAGGAAACATGCTTCTCCTGCAAGGCAGCGGGCTGACTACAGCAACAGCCTAGCTAACGGTGGAGGTGCGACAGAGTGCCTGGTCACATCAAAAGTGCCAATGTTCCTCTTGTGTCTGAATGTGAAGGATTCATCCCTCCCTCTCTCCCCCCTCTCCCCTGCTCCAGGCTCATGTGTATGGACACATGACACTTGGTTTGCCTTTGATAGTGCTGGTTTGGGAAGATGTGGAGCCTTTTGGGTAGGCGGAGGCATGGCTGGTGGAGGTGGATCACTGGGGAAGGGACTTTTGGGACTATAAGCTGCTCCACTCCTGGCCTGAGCTTTCTGCTTCCTGGTCCATGGAGATGTGAGGAGCCTCCACCCACACTCCTGCTGCCATCAAAGTCCTCAGGCCTGTTTCGCTGTATGAACCATCTCAAGCTGTGAGTCCTTCACCCTCAGTTGCTTCTGTCAAGGTTTTATCACAGCTGTGAGAGGAGTGATTAAGTTCCTAAGAGCTGGGATTGGGAGTTCGCATTCCAGCAAGGGGCTGAACACCCCTTAAACCCTGAATGGGGGCAAGAGTCTTTTCAGTGGATATTATACAGACAAGATTGGGTGCGTCCAAGGAGGCATGGCCACAGACAATGGCTCTCATACAGACTGTCCATGATATTGATGACAAACTGGACCGCTTGTATCTTTTTTTTTCAAACTGTAGTTAGTCAGGCCACAGTTTGGTGCATGTTTTTCAATTTAATCATTATATAGCTTTCAGCCATTAACAATTTGTTTTTAAAGTTTCTTGTGAAAGATTTGATTAGTATAGTCATTCTTTTTTTTAAGATACTTTAAAAAAATATTTTATTCATTTTCCAGCAGAGAGATACAGAGAGAGAGAGCACCAGGGCCACCACCTTGTGGGTCTGGCTTATGTGGGTCCTGGGGAATTGAACCTGGGGCCTTAGGCACTGGAAGCAAGTGCCTTAACCAACTCTCCAGCCCCCACTTATATCTCTTGATGGGCCAAATCTGAACTTTCCCCACCCACTCACACTGCCATTCAGGCTAATTTCATTGCTGGTTCCTGGTCAGTTTGGAAACCTCGGCTGGCTTAGGCCCTTGTTTAAATTGCATGGCACAATACCATTACTATCAAGTCCCTATCAAAATCCCAAAGGCAAGCCAGGCATTGTGACACATGCCTTTAATTCCAGCATTTGGGAGGTAGGTGCAGGAGGATCAGAAGTTCAAAGTGATTCTTGGCTACATAGGGCATTTGAGGCCAGTTACATGAGACCTTGTCTCAAAAAAAAAATCGATGGGCTGGAGAGATGGTTTAGTGGTTAAGGCATTTGCCTGAAACACAGAAGGACTGGAGTTCGATTCCCCTGAGCCCATATAAAACCATTCTCATTCTCTCTCTATCTCCTAGCAAATTAATTAATTAATTAATTGTGTGTGTGTTAAAAAATCAAAGAGTTTTGTACACCAAAAAATATTACCAGCACACAGAGAACCAGAGAAAATATTTACATATCTGATAAGAGATAAGTGTCTAGAATATATAAAGAACTCCTACAACCCAACAATAATGAGAAAATCAAGACAATCTGAACAGGCTGGAGAGATGGCCCAGCAGTTAAGGCACTTGCCTGCAAATCTTAACCCTAGTTTGATTTCTCAGTACCCACATAAAGCCAGATACACATTCTCTCTCTCTCTCTCTCTCTCTCTCTCTCTCTCTCATAAATAAATATTTTTTTTTAATCTGAACATGGTGGCTCAGGCCTGTTATCCTAGTGTTGGGAAGGATCAGGAATTCAAGGCTCCCTCAGCTACATGGTGAGTCTGAGCAGCCTATCTCAAGAAAGAAAACAAAAAGCACAATGAGCTACTACTTCTATTAGAAGAGATGTGGGGATAGAAGAGGAAGGAGAAAAGGAAGGAGGAGGCTGATCTTCAAAAAGGTGTGGAGAGGGCTAGGGAGATGGCTCAGTGGTTAAAGGTGTTTGCTTGCAAAACCTGCTGGTCCAAAGTGCAATTCCCCAATACTCTCCTAAAGCCAGATACACAAACAGGGCATGCGTCTGGAGTTCATTTGCAGTGGCAAGAGATCCTGGTGGACCCATGCTCACTTGCTCTCTCGCTCTCTCTCTCTCCCTCCCTCTTTTTCTTCCTCTATTTGCAAATAAGTTTTTTTTTTTAAGTTATGGAGGAACTGGAACCTTTGTGCACTGCTAATAGGAATGGAGCAAGCGCTGTCTAAAACAGGGTGGTGTTCTTCCAAAGCCAAGCATAGGGGCTGGGAAGATGGCTCCACGGTTAAAGGCACTTGGTCTTCAAGCCTGCCAACTGGAGGTCAGATTCAAAGTGGCACATGTGTCTGTAATCCGAGGCAAAGGGAGGTGGAATCAGGAGAATCCCAAAGCTTTCGGGCCAACTAGTGTGGCCTTCCCAGCAGCAAAATGATACAAGAGACCCTATCTCAAACCAGGTGAGACACTCCAAGGTAGTCCTCTGATCTCCATACACCAGCGCCCATATCCACGCATGTGGTGGTTTGATTCAGGTGTCCCCCATAAACTTAATGTGTTGTGAATGCTTGATCCCCAGCTGATGGCAGTTTTGGAATTAGAACCTCGCTGGAGCTGTGTTGTTGGAGGTTATAAGCCAGCTTCCCCTTGCCAGTGCTTGGCACACCTTCCTGCCGCTGTTTGCGGTGCTGTGGCGGAGGTGATGTCCACCCTCTGCTCATGCCATCGTTTTCCCTGCCAGGATGGAGCTTCCTCTCAAGTCTGTAAGCCAAAATAAAGCCAGTCCTTCCTTCCATAAGCTGCTTTTGGTTGGGTTCTTTCACGTGCAGCAAGGAGAAAGCTTACTAAAACAATGCATATAAGTTATAATAGTAATAAACATGTTAGGGGCTCAGTGGTTAAAGGCAGTTGCTTGAAAAACCTTGGTTCAATTCCCCAGTACCCACATAAAGCCAGATGCACAAAGTGGCACATGCATCTGGAGTTTGTTTATAGCAGCTGGAGGCTCTGGTGCCCATTCTCTCTCTGTGTCCTCACAAATGAATAAATAAAAATTTTTAATTTAGAAAATTAATCATGGAACTATCATTTGCTTTTGTGATTCCACTCTTGGATACACATGCAAGAAGCAACGAAACGGTCCATGAAGGGAGCGGAAAAGCAGTAGTGGTATATGCATGGAATATTACTCTTTTAAAAGTATTTTTACTTATTTATTTGAGTGAGAGAAAGAGGCAGACACAGAGAGAGTGAGAAGGCACGCCAGGGCCTCCTGCCACTGCAAAGGAACTCCAAATGCATGTGCCACTTTGCGCCGCGCCTCTGGCTTTATGTAGATATTGGGGAATTGAACCCAGGACATAAGGCTTTGAAAGCAAGTGCCTTTAACCACTGAGTCATCTCTCCAGCCCATAGTATTCATTCTGAAAAAGAAAGTTAGTTCTGGAACCTACACCATGTGAATGAATGTTTTTCTGCCTGTTTTGTCTGGTGGTTGTTTTATTTTGTGTTTTGTTTTCAGACAAGTTCTCATATGTAGCCCACCCACCCCCACCACAATTACCTCTTACCTCCATCCGGTTAACCCTTCCTCATCCTTCTCAGGCCAGCTCTGGTCCTCCCACCCCCTCAGGGATGGGCCCTCTGACCTCCCTGGTCCTCAGCAGCACGTGCGGAGTGCCTGCTCCCTCCTACGCCAGTGAGCCTTCTCCTCGTCCTGAATCCCTTTCTCATGGCCGAAGCCTCTCTAGAGTCCAGTCTGCACCAGCTCCTTGAGAGCTGGCAGAAACCCACAGCAGGCACTTGGTCTCTTTTTGGTAAGACAGACCTATTGATGCCCACTGCTGAGGCTTGTTGTGGGCATGTGACGAGACCAAGCACAGGAAGCTGTCCAGCACTGTGAAGGGCAGCATGTCAGTGCCCAGTGTGCCACTAGGATGACTTGCTATCAGCCTGGAATACCTCCACGGTCTCATCTGCCCTCACCCCTCCCCGCCACAAAGCGTTCTTGTCCACTTGAAATCCTGCTGACCCCCCCCCACACACACACACAGGGCATCAGAGAGTTTAAGGAAAACCTAACTTCACTGGAGCAGCACAAAGGCAAAATGATTTCCAGCCAGGAAATGCACAGAGGAGGCCATTAACTACACTCTCTATGAGGAACAAGGTTGATGGTGACAGTGGCGACAGCCACGGTGGCTGTGAGGATGGACTGCAGCCATTCGCATGTCTGCGCTGTGTGCGGTCAGTTTATTTCCGTGTTAGTCTGGGAGCACTGCTGATGAAACCAGGGCCTAACTGTATGTTAAGCAAGTGCTCTACCACTGAGCTATAGCCCAGCCCCCATTACCTTGATGGTGACTGTCAGCTTCATAGGAAGACTTACAAGAGAAAGAATTAGGGGATGTGAGATGGCTCAGTGGTTAAAGGCACTTGCTTGCAAAGCATGATGGCCTGGATTCAGTTCCCCAGGACCCATGTAAAGCAGATGCACAGAGTGGCATATGCATCTGGAGAAGGCATCCACCAGGGCAGAGACCATCTGCCTTACATTGTGAAGGTCTCTGATGACTGTCAAGCGAAGAAGGGACAGCGGGAGGGGTCATGGAACAGGCAGGCAAGGAGGGAGCTGCAGTCTGCGAGGTGTTGGGGGGCTGAGCCCGGGGTGGCAGTAGAGACAGAGGTGCAGACAGGTTCAAAAGGTCTGCTGAGGAAGAGGCCAGTGGCTTCTGCTGGGGTGGCTGTAGATATGCAGGGAGCTTGACTACAGGCTCCTGAGAGGGCCTCCGCGGGAACAGGCTGAAGGGACATGACTGTCACCAGGTTGTGAATCACTGACTCTCCTCTTGCCACGGATGGTCATCATGGTCAGAAACCCTGAGTCCTCCCTGATAAAGCTTGAGCTCAGCACACTGCACACTGCCCTTGCTGACTTCTGCTGAGAGGCCATGGGAGGAGGCATGGGCAAGGACCAGGGGCCTGGATGGTGGGCATGCCTCTTGCATGACCGCTAGTAAGTGAGCCAACCTCTGGTGCCTGGCCAACTCAGACCCAGGCAAGCTGTGCCAGGGTGCGTGGGCTGCAGCAGCCGGCACAGGAGCTCTTTGCCCCAGGGGCTTCAGGTTCATACACGCCCTCCATCCTGCCACTGGAGTCTGTTCCCACATCAGAAGCCTTCCCTAGGGCCTCCATGATAGCTGCTTCCTCAGGATTCCTTCAGAGGTGGGAGGTAGAGAGCAAAACCTCTGATCCTGATGCCAGACACAAACCTTAAGAAATTACTGTCCCTAAGGCCATGTTTCAGAAACCTCAGGGGGACCCAGCCCCATGGGCAGACAGAATAGCTAGTCAGCAGGGGCTGTTGCTTCTGGATCTGGGTTTTATCTTTCCAAAGTACATGTGGGGCTGGAGGTTGACCCATGGGCTAACCCTCCCCACCAGGGGAGTTGGAGACTCTCAAAGCCATCAGTCCTACCCACCATTCACTTGCCACGTGTGAGGCAAGGAGGGGGCTCTTGTCAGCAGCTTCCTGATTCCTGACCCTCATCTTGTCCTTCTGGGAAGTGTCAGTGGGTAGTGTGCTGGCCCGTGTCCCACAAGTCTGATCCCCCACACCCCTGAGGAAAATGTCCCCGTCTGGACTGCACCCAGGAGTCAGGATCTGATGACCAGCCTGCTCAGGTTCCCTTCTCCACTTACTTCAGGAAGACAGAGGTCCCTGTGCCCTGCGCCCTACGGACTCTCTCCAGTCACACGCGGTACAGCTGCTGTGGCCAAGGGAAGCAGTGCCTGCCTTCCAGATGCTGGAATGGAGCCAGGCTGGAGGGAAGGTGGGTGACTCCTGAATCTGGAAGGGCAGGGGCAGTTCTCCAGAGGGCTCACTGCCTCTCCCTGAGTGACCTGGCTGAGGTCACTCAGAGCTTCCACAAGGTCTAGCCATTTTTTTTTTTAATTTTCAAGGTAGAGTCTCATTCTGTCCCAGGCTGACCTGGAACTTACTCTGTAGTCCCAGACTAGCCTTGAACTCATGGCAATTCTCCTGCCTCTGCCTCCTGTGTGCTAGGATTAAAGGTGTGTGTCAGGCTGGATGAGATCTGGCCATATGTGTTTTATTTGTTTGTTTGTTTTAGGGTCTCACACAAGGTCTTATGTGCCACAAACTCCCTATGCAGTTGAGGTTGACCTTGAAATTCTGATGCTCCTGCCTCTACTTACCAAGTGCTGGGATTATAGGCATGCACTATGCCAGGTTTATATGGTGCTGAAGATCAAACCCAGGGCTTCATGCATGCTACGCAAATACTCTACCAACTGAACTACATCCCCAATTCTAATCTTGACATTTCCTTCTTTGTCCCTGATATTGCCCTATGACAGGAAACCCAGCTTCCCTGAGAACTGGGTCAAAAAGTCAGGGAGGAGTAGCCGGGCGTGGTGGCGCACGCCTTTAATCCCAGCACTTGGGAGGCAGAGGTAGGAGGATCACCATGAGTTCAAGGCCACCCTGAGACTACATAGTGAATTCCAGGTCAGACTGGACTAGAGCGAGACCCTACCTTGAAAAACCAAAAATAAATAAATAAATTAAATAAATAAATCACTTACTGCTTCTGTAAAACATCATTATTCCGTCTTAAAGGAAGTCTATTTTTTTCTCAAATTTCTCTTTCTCTCTTTGTGTGTGTTATGCACATGACTGCATCTACTGGCATGTGTGTCTGTGTGCACACGGATGTGGAGGCTAGAAGTTGACATGAGATGTCTTCCTTGGTGGCTCTCCACCTTATTTATTGAGACAGGGTCTCTCATTTGAACCCAGAGCTTCCAGTCCAGCCAGCTTACCCAGTTCTCAAGTGCTGAAACTACAGGCACATATCACTGCACCTGGCATTTGCATGGGTGCTGGGGAGCAGAACTTAGGTTCTCATGCCTGCATGGCATGTGCTTTACCAACTGAGCCATCTTCCCAGTTCCAACTATTTCCTTTCTCTACTTGTCATCCACCCACAAGCCCCCTCACCTTTGCATGTGTGCTGGCCCTAGCCTGATACCCAGAAGGCAGCCGAGGACCCAGTCAGCTGCTCATCTTTGAGGGAGGGTGCCATGAGGCCCTCCAGACCTTTCTAGGGGGCACCCTGCCCTACAAATGGAGACCTCCAGAAAACACATTTGCCCTGTTGTCACCTGTGCTGTGTCCAGATGGCTCCCTGCCAATGGACCAGAGCCCAAGCAAAGATGTCACCACAAATGTCCCTTGCTAACAGGAGGCTGAGCTCTCACTGGCCCAATCTCCTCCATTTCATGTGACACCTGTGCACTCTTCCAATGAGCTAGATATGTTGGTGGACCAGGAGGAAAGGAGGTGCCAGGGAGGAGAAGAAGCCATGGGTCTGCCCTGTAGGCTTTCCACTAGCCAGCAGCATTCTCAGAGACACAACCTTGAGGCTCAACGCCAGCACAATATTCAGGGAAGGGAGCTGTTCCTTGGGATCCAGGCAAGGAAAGCCAGGAGAGGTCAACCAGACTGCCAGACTGAAGAGCCAGCACATGTCTGGTCAGGCAGGCTGAGCGCAGCAAAGCCCTCTCATGTTTAAGGGGAAGTAGAATGTTGGGTTGCCTATCGGATCCAGAAGCAAGAGCTGGCAATCAATCAAGAACTGAAAAGTGATGTCAGGACTTCAAATGAAATTTCCAAGCCCGGGAAACGACTGCACATTAAAATTCTTCGGAGGAAAAAAAATCTATTAAAACTTCAGGAGAAATGCTTTGCTATAAATTAGGTTTCTCGGCCAACCAAGATAATTCAATAGTTTCCCCTTGACATTCTCAAGATTGCTCTTTGGGGGGGGGGGGAACTATGATGTGTTGAAATTGGGAATGGTTTGTTTCCGAAGAAAGACCAAGAGTTGCCAGGTGTGGTGGTGGATGTTTGAAGCCGGGTGCTTGGAGGCCTGGGTGTACATGGGGGACCCTGTCTCAGAAAACGAGAACAAACAAGAAAAGGAGGGAGTTGGGGTGATGGCTCAGTTGGTATGAGCAATTGCTATGCAAGCATGAGGACCCAAGTTCAATCCTCAGCACCCACATAAAAAAGCTGTGCCTGACCCTGTATGCCCAGTGCTGAGGTGGGTGGAGACGGAGGGACTCCTGGGTTCCCTAGTCCACTCCAGGCTCAGTTAGAGATGGTGTCTCAAGGACACCAGGTGGAAGAGCAATACAGGAAAACACCCAGAAGTGCAAGCATGAGCATCCGCACATACACGTACCCCCCACATACTACACACCACACACACACCACACATACATACATACCACACATACTAAACACCATACATACCACGTATACTACACACCACACATACATACCACACATATATACACACCACAACATATACACAGCACACATACACACACAGCACACATACATACACACCACACATACATACCTACTACACATACATACACACCACACATACTACACAAGCACACAAGAAAAGGAAGGGGCTGGAGGTGTATCTCAGTTGATATAGTGCTTACCTAACATCACAAGGCCCTGGATTCATTGGGCACATCCAATCATGCTTAAAATCCTAGCACTGTGGAGGAGGAAAATTGGAGGGGGGGATTCAAGGTTAGGTTGGAGAGATGGCTCAATGGTTAAAGGTACTTGCTTGCAAAGCCCGATGGCCTGTGTTTGGTTCTCCAGTACCCATGTGCTGCACTCAGCTTCCTCGTTGCTTCACAAGAACCCCACCAAAAGCAGCTGATTGGAGGAATGGGTTTATTTTGGCTTATAAACTTGAGGGGAAGCTCCACAATAGCAGAGAAAACGATGGCATGAGCAGAGGCTGGACATCACCTCCACCATAGCAGGTGGCAAACAGCAGCAGGAAGATGTGCCAACTGGCAAGGGGGAGCTGGCTATAACACCCATAAGCCAGCCCCCAACAATACGTCTCCAACAAGGCTCTAATTCTAAAATTGCCATCGGCTGGGGGTCAAGCATTCATTCAGAACACATAAGTGTATGGGGGACATCCTGGATCACACCACCACACCATGTAAAGCCAGATGCACAAAGTGGCACATAGGTCTTGAGTTTGTTTGCAATGGCAAGAGGCCTGGATGTACCCATTCTCATTCATTCATATTCTCTCTCTCTCTCTTTGTCTCTCTCTCCCTTCTTTCCTTCCTCCCTTCTCCCTTTCTCTTTTTGCTTATAAATAAATAAATAAATATTTTTAAGAAGTTCAAGGTCATCCTCAGCTACATAGGGAGTTTGAGACCAGCCTGGGCTACATGAGACTCTATATCAAGAAAATAAAGGAAAGATTAACTGGACTTGGGGCTGAGGTGATAGGTGGGAGACATCACATGCCCTCCCTCCAACACCTCCATACCACCGCATTGAAGGGCTGCACAACGCCGGGAGGGGCTGCAGCGCTAGGCGGGTGGGTATCCAAAGCCCTCTCATGTCTGCAATGCAACATGGGGCTTGGAGAAGATCCTGGGGTTTCCAGAATCACCAAGTAGTAAGACAGCCTCAGCTTTCCAGCTTCTCTAAAACCTCTCCAACGCCTTCCTCAGCCCAATGGAACCAAACCAAGTTTTGGGTCATTGATCTCTGAGATCCCTTCTTAGCTTGGGGAGGAGACTGCAAGGCCCTTCCCCAATGCCCTCTGTCTCTCATCATTTGGAGCCTTGATCCCAGTACTGGGTGTCTCTGCACAAGGCCCAACAAGGCCATGATGCCAGCCTGTCTTGGGTTGGCCAAAGCCACTCTGGCTGGACACGGCGGCTGGAAGAGAGGGAAGGGAGAGTGCTAGGCCAGGCAGAGATCTTGGAGGACTGTTGGCCTGTCCATTGGGCACTAGCCTTCAAGACAGCTGTGGAGGTAGAGGATCTAGAACAAAGGATCTGAACCAGGATCAGGGCAGAGCAGGACTCTAGAATCAGCCCGCCCAGCCCTGTGTTCAAGTCACTGAAGCTCAGTTTTGTCATCGGTAAAATGAGGGTGATGGCAGTACCTGCCTTACAGACAGAACTAGATGTGACAGTGCTCGGAAAGCACGTGGGACCGTGACTTGCACACAGAAGCAGTACTTACTATGTTTAGGACACAGACCCCCTGAGACCTTCCAGGGTATGAAACCCACCCTGCAGCCCCTGCTCGGGTCTCTTTCTCTCCCCACTCTTCCACCCAAAGGACAGTCTCTTCCTGCAGAGCTGGACCACCCCTCACGATGCTCAACACCAGAGGTCACTCAGGGCTGCAAACAGCCTTTGCTATTTGAATGCTCTCCTTTTGCAAAGGCCCTGGGAGATGAGGTGACTTTGCTCAAAGTCACGCTTTTCTGGGAAGTCACTGGAGCCTAGACTGGGGACTGGGTCAGTTAACGGCGGAACAGGCTCTAATGTCAAGATTCCCTCCTCCCTCACTCCAGCTTTCCCATGAGTCAGAGCCTCAGAGGTCCTCACACACTGGGCGCTGAGACCGAGGGGCACACTGAGGCAGGACATGATCTTCCCACTCTTCTCTGTGTCTCCAGGAGGAAGATCACAGGGCTCAGCAGAAAGGTCAGAGAGGAGGAAGTGGGAGAGTCTGGGAAAGTTTCCATTCATGCAGCTGTCAGGACCAGCTTTCATTTGGACACTGCCTGGTTCCTCTGGGAGTTCAAAGGTCACCTCATGCCTCCTTGGGAGTCACTTCTTGCACAGGTTCTGTCCATTCCAAACAAAGCGGACTCTTCACAGCACTGGTTGGTTTTGCTCCTCCATCCCTCTCCTTTGGGATTCAGTGACTTTCTGTAGCCTTAATCTGACGTGGACAGCAAGCAGCTAGTGGCCACGGAGTGCTATGAGCCGCCTCTCAGACTAATCTGAGCAGACTAGGGGTTTTCTGAAGCACAATTTCTCCAGAAGACAGGGAAAACCAAGGTTCCCAGGGGACCCAGCCTTGCACCCCGGAGTTTTCTTCAGAGTGGAGGTTAAGAGGAAATTGGGGGCTGGAGGGCTGGCTTCGAGGGTAAGAATTTGAACCCCATCGTCCACGCACATGCCTGTGACGCCATTGCTGAGTGGAATGAAGACAGGAAAATTACTGGAGCTCACTGGTCAGCTACTGGAAAGAGAAAAATCCAGCAGCTCCAGGTTCGGTGAGAGACCCTGTCTCAAGGAAATAGAGTGGAAGAGCAGCAGAGAACACCTAAAGTTCTCCTCTGGGCTCTGCATGCACACATCATAAGGCACACACATGTAAAAATAGACAGCAATTCGGGGGTGGGGAACTTTGCCACAAGCAATGCCACAGGGCTTGCTTGGAAATGATGAGCTGAGCGGGCCCCAAGTCAGGGGACGTCCAGGTTCCTCGTAGGCAGCTGACACTGGGTCACCCACCGGCACCTAGCAGAGTGGGCCATGGGATTTTGAAGGGTCGAGGAGTCTGGCAGCTCGGGAGCTGCAGGCCCTGCCCCTAGGAGTGATGTCACCTTGGACGGGTCACTCGACCATCTCTAAGTGCAGGTGATGAGCGGTGCCTTCACCTGTGAAGCGCCGGGCGCAGAGTGCGTCCCATCCCGCAAGAACCAACCTTTGTTATGACTCGATGTCGATGGGGAAACCCATGGGAAATCCGGGCGCCTCTGGGAAGCGGGGGGTGGTGGGCCGGCCTTCCCGGAGCGGGGGCGTGGCTTCCGAGCCCCTCCCCTCCCCTTGCCCCTCCCCTCCCTCGCCCTCGCCC
Source organism: Zapus hudsonius (assembly GCA_004024765.1). Taxonomy (NCBI): domain Eukaryota; kingdom Metazoa; phylum Chordata; class Mammalia; order Rodentia; family Dipodidae; genus Zapus; species Zapus hudsonius. The sequence goes on along the minus strand of PVHP010008085.1, from coordinate 27,848 downwards.
TCCCCCTCCCCGCGGCCAGTGGCGCTGAGTCACTGCGCCGGGCCACCCGTTGGCCTTATCTCAGGACGTGGCTGGTCCCCAAAGCCCCCAGCCTGTCCGCTCGCCTTCACCCAGCTTGTGCCAGAGGCCCCCAGCAGCTGGGGGATGCTCCGGGTAGTCGTGGGGTGAGGGTCCCGCGGCAGGGGGGAGCTGCTTGCAGGATGCCTGCGGACTCCGGGAAGCCCGGCCCGGGACGCCCCCGGGAGCCGCTGGGCACCCAGCCTATCTGACACATGGGGGGGCACGCGTGGTTTTTGCAGGTCCCTCTCGAAATGCACCTGCCCGGGGTGGGGTGCCACCCCACGCTTGGAAGGGGAAACCAGAAGCCTGGTGACAGCGAGCCCAGGGTGGGCCCCTCCCCGCCGGGTCCCCAGACTCCAGGGGAAGTGGAGGGGGGAGGGGAACCGAGCTGACGATTCTGTAAACAGAGTCGGTTTGGGCCTCGGCCAAGGACGGGGTGTCCTGGCCCAGCCTGGGTGTGAGGCCCATCCCCGTCTCTCCAGGACACCCCGCCCTGCCCGCTGCCCGGGGGTGCCAGGCCCACAGCCAGTTCCAGCCAGGATACTTAAGTTTTAGGAAATGGTCAGTTTCCCTCCTAGGTAAAGTGGGCATCTCTCCAGGTCCATCACTGACCCTTCCCTCACCCAGTGCGGGGGGGGGGGGGTCCAGGGATGGAAGCTGACTGGGTTCCCCACTCACCCCACCCCCTCTCTACCTCCAGTCCTGTACCCTGTTCTGCCTGTGCCTGAGACGATGCTTGGTGGGGTTCTGAGAGCGCCTCAATGGGGAGTCCTGCCCACTTCGAGTCTTGCCAGATGTGAACTCTGCTATCCAGGCCTCCCAAGGGCGACTGAAGGCAGAGAAAGCACTGGAAAGGCCTTGAGGAAGGGCAGGCATCCAGGGAGACTGGAGCAAGAGGCAGGAGGGGAGGAAAAGAGTCTGAGAGGCTCAGGAATTCACCTCGCCAGGTGGAGGTTGCTGTGAGCTTTACCTGATAGGACATGGGGAGAAGTCCCCGTGGACAGGAGAAAAGAGGGTGGGAGCCAAGGATTTTATTATTAATAATTATTGATTTTTGAGACAAGGTCTCACTCTAACCCAAGCTGACCTGGAACTTACTCTGTAGCCCAGGCTGGCCTCAAACCCAGCCTCCTACCTAGCCTGCCGAGATTAAAGGCATGCGCCAACAGGCCCTGCTTATAACCAAAGGCTTGTCGGATGCTGAACCTGATTGTGAGGACAGTGAGCATTTCCCAGCAATGTTCCTGGATACCAGTAGGTCCAGTAGACAAGTACAATTGGGAACCAATTGTTCAACCAATTGTTCAACCAGTTTAATACTGTGCGCCGAGGGCTTTCTTAGAGCCTTGTTTTCGTTTTTGTTTCTTCGAGGTAGGGTCTCTCTGTAGCCCAGGCTGACCTGGAACTTACTCTCTAGTCCCAAGCTGGCCTTGAACTCACAGCGATCCTGGTACCTCTGCCTCCTGAGTGCTGGGATTAAAGGCATCAGCATCTTTGCTCTCCAGGAAGGACGTGATGTAGGCCTCCTCCACCTTAAACCCAGCCTCTTGGAACTTGAGTTCTGAAAACTTGGAGGCCCAAGGATTTCTAACTTGCTGGCTGTGGCCCAGATAGAAGGATTGGCATATGTGGGCATCAAGGAAAATGGCTTTCCTAGAAAGCCAGACTCAATGGCACCTCTTCCAAGGGAGGTCAGCTGTGTTGCAAGAGAATGCTAAAGAATGAGGTTAGGGGCTGGGCAGATGACTCAGCTGGTAAAGCACTTGCTGCTCGTGAGAACCAGAGTTTGGATTACCAGAACCCACATCAATGCCAGGTGACTGTGGTAGCTCACCTGTAATCTCAGTGTAGGAGGTGGAGATAGGTGATCCTCAGGGAATGCTGGTTAGCTGAACTAGCCAAATTGGTGAGATCAGAGTTCAAATAAGAGACTGTCTTAATAAGGAAGGTGGAGAGCAAAGGAGGAAGACACTGACATCAACCCGTGGCTTCCACAGATGTGCACTGCTCCAACACAAATATAAACACACAAACATGCAGGCATATGCATCACACCTAGGAAAGAATGAGCCTGGGAGCTGGTGGAGGTGCCACACCACTAGCAAATTCCATACCAACTAGGGCTACAAGACACTCTGTATCCAAAAGGAAGGGAGGGAGGGAGGAAGAGAGAGAGGAAAAATAGAGAGGAGAGAGAGAAGAAAGAAAGAAGGAAGGAAGGAAGGAAGGAAGGAAGGAAGAAAGAAAGAAAGAAAGAAAGAAAGAAAGAAAGAAAGAAAGAAAGAAAGAAAGAAAGAAAGAAAGAAAGAGAAAAAGAAAAAGAAAAAGAAAAAAAGAATGAGTTTGGGAGACTTGGCGAGCAAGGTCCTACACTCAGCCTGTCTCCTCCCCAGATCAGGCACCTCCGTTTCCTGGTCATAACTGAGAACCTGACAGCCTATGCTGAGTACATAGTAATAGTAATCGGTAGGTTCTGCTGGGCTCCCGGCTTGAGGATGGAAGCAGGCCGCATCTGAAGCTAGAGCCATAAGCCAACAGAGTCGGCCAGAGGAAAGAAGCTTTCTCCTCACCACATTGCTAAGCTGGCAGCACCCAAGCTGCACTCTCAGAACCTTTTGACTAGTTGGTGTATCACCAGTAGGACCTGCACCTTCCCTGGGAGCCAGAGGATGGCCAGAAGAGCCTCAGAGGCAAAAAGAAGACATGGTACTTTCTGACTTGCTCTGGAACTTATCAGCAGCATCCCTTGGGGCTCCCAGAAATCCCAGGGGCATTAAACAAGGAGTTGCAGGAGCACTGTTAGAGCATTTGCGGAGCAAGAATGGGGCAGGGTGATGATTCCTCGTCATCATCAGCTTGACTGCACTGGCGTCCCCAGGAGATGTATCCCTGGGTGTGTGTTTGAGGCGGTTTCCAGCCAGGTTCAACTGAAGAGGGAAGTCACCCTGAATGTGGGCAGCGCCATCCCATGGGCTGAATAACCAGGAAAGACAAGGGAGATGAGAGACAAGAGAGATCAAGGGGCCACCAGCATTCCAACTGCCAATGCAATTTGACCAGCCACCTTACCTACCCCACCCCCCACCCACCACGGACTGTGTTTCCTCAAACCATGGACCCAACGACCCTTTCTTCCTTCTGTTGCTTTGTCAAGGATTTCGCCACAGTAATAGTATAGTAATAGTATAGGCTGCAACCCTCCTGGGTCCCTTTGTCCCCACCGGCTGGGGAGGGTGTATGTGTGTGTCCCCATCCTTCCTGTGACAACCATAAAGAAAGACAAGGAGCTGCACCAGATCTGCAGGGCCCAGGCAGATGAGAACAGAGTGGTCAGTGGGAGCTCAGATCCCCAGGGAAGGGTTCCCAGGTGAGGCAGGGTGTGGTAGGTTTTTTCTAGAAGGTCACATTTTAGTGGTAGGAGATGACTGGCCTGGCCGGTCGGGCGAGTGTCAGGAGAAAAGGCTGAAGAACATCTCGATGTCTCACCCTCCCCCAGCATGCATCCATTAGGCCACACCAGCTCCATGGCTACCACTCTTCCCCTGGCATCTTCCATTCAGCCTGCCGCTTCCCTCCAGCCCAACGGGGCTTTGACTAAGATTAAGAGAGACCTGGCTTCATTGTTTTCTGACCTGGAACTCATTATGTAAACCAGACTGGGCCTTGACCTTGTAACCATCCTCCTGCCTGTGCCTCCCTGCCTTATGACAGGGGTGCTCCACCTTGCCCAGGACAATTGCTTTTATTTATTTCTTTTGGTTTTTCAAAGTAGGGTCTGGCTGTAGCCCAGGCTGACCTGGAATTCACTATGTAGTTTCAGGGTAGCCTGGAACTCAATGCGATTCTCCTACCTCTGCCTCCCAAGTACTGGGACTAAAGGCATGTGCCACCATGCCCAGCAACAATTGCTTTTTAAAACTGCAGCTTTAGCTAGGCGTGGTGGTGAGGCTGTAATTCCAACACTTGAGAAGAGGAGGCAGGAAAACCAGGAGTTCAGGCCAGCCTCATCTACATATTGAGTTGGAAGCCAGCCTGGGCTACATGAGACCCTGTCTCAAAAAAATAGCTTGATTGAGATACAATTTACATACTGTATGATTCATCTATTAAAAATATACAATGCAAGTTTTAAATATGTTCACAGAGTTGTGCAACCATTTTAGAAGAATCTTAGATGATTCTATCACCCTCCTCCTTCAAAACCATATTTATGTATGTGTGTGTGAGAGAGAGAATGGGTGCACCAGGGCCTCTTGCCACTGCAAACAAATGCCAGGTGTGCCACTTTTTGTGTCTGCCTAATGTGGGTAACTTGGGAATTGAACCCACGTTGGCAGGCTTTGCGATTGCACCCTTTACCTCTGAACCATCTTCCCAGCTCCACTTTATGTCTTTTTAAATTTGCTTCTCTGGACATTTTGTTTAAATGGACTTAGGACTGCAGTATAGATCAGAGGTAGAGCACGCATGCACAAAGCCCTGAGTTCTCACCCAACACTGAAGAAAGAGAGAAAGAAAAAGGGAAAGAGGGAGGGAAGGAGGAATGAAAGAAGAAAGGAAGGAAAGAGGGAAGGAAAAAAGGAAGGGAAAGAAAGAAAAGAAGAGGGAGGGGAAGAAAAGAGTACCCATAAGCACACAGTCTTTTTCGCTTCTATGATGTTTCCTAGGCGCATCCATGGAGCAACATGGGCCAAAATGTCATTTGTGGGTCAGACATAGAAGCACATCTGTAATTCCAAGACTTGGGAGGCTGAGGCAAAATGATTTGAGTTTGAGACCTGCCTAATCTCTATAGCATGCTGTCTCAGAGAGAAATAAATAGAGAGAAAGAGAGAGAGAGAGAAAGAGAGAGAGAGCAAGAAGAAAAAAGAAATTTATTCCTTGGCCCAGCTTCAATTCCAGAGCACCCATGTAAAGCCAGATGCACAAAGTGGCACATGCATCTGGAATTTGTTTGCAGTAGCAAGAGGCCCTGTAGCACCATTCTCTCTCCCCTTCTCTCTATGTCTTTCTCTCTGCTTGCAAACAAATAAATCCTAAAATTTTTTTAAAAAGAAATTAAATGAACATTTAATATTCTCTTCTATGGATGTACGTGTGTCACATTTTATTTTCCCTTTCTTCAGTTCATAGATATTTAGATTCTTTCTACTCTTTGGACATTATTAATAAAGCTGCTAAAAAGACTCATAGGCAAGTGTTAGGTGAACATGTTTTCATTTCTCCTGAATATATGCCTGGGGGTAGAATTCCTGGGTCACCTGGTAACTCCATGTTTAACCTTTTGAGGTTAACCTCTGTTAATTGTTTTCCAAACTGGCTGCACCATTTTACATTCCTAACAGCAATGCGTGAAGGTTCTAATCTCTCCACATCCTTGCCAACACTTGTTATTATATCATTTTGCATATATCAGAGTATGAAGTAATATCTCATTATGGTTATTTTCACTTCCCTGATGACTAATGATATTCCAAGTGTTTACTAGCCATTTTTAAAAAGTGAGGCTGGAGAGATGGCTCAGCAGTTGCCTGCAAAGCCTAACAACCTAGGTTCAATTCCCCAGTACCCACATAAGCCTGATGCACAAAGTGGCACATACATTCATTTGCAGTGGCTGGAGGCCCTGGTACGCCTATCCTCTCTCTCTCTCTCTCCTGTCTATATCCCTCTACTTTCAAATAAATAAACAAAATACTTTTTAAAACAATAATTTTATTATTTAGAATAATAATTTTAAATAATTTAAAAATAATAATTGTGGGCTGGGCATGGTGGCACACACCTTTTTTTAAATATTTATTTATTTGAGAGAGATAGAGAGAGGCAGACAGAGACAGAGAGAATGGGCATGACAGGGCCTTCAGCCACTGCAAATGAATGCCAGACATATATGCCCTTCTTGTGCATCTGGCTTTACATGGGCACTGGGGAATCGAACTCAGGTCCTTCTGCATTGCCGGCAAACACCTTAACTGCTAAACCATCTCTTCAGCCCGGTGGCACACACCTTTAATCCCAGCACTCAGGAGGAAGAGGTAGGAGAATCACTATGGGTTCAAGGCCAGCCTGGGACTACAGAGTGAACTCCAGGTCAGCCTGGGCTAGAGTGAGACCCTACCTCGAAAACATCATCATCATCATCATCATCATCATCATTATCATCATCATCATAATAATAATAATAATAAAAATATGACATCTGGGGCTTTTCTCAGTGCTGGGTATTGAACTCAGGACCTCCCACATGCTCAGTAAGCACTCTGTCACTAAGCTGTATCACAGCACCTCATTAGACACGTTTATATCTTTGGAGAAATGTTAGATCATTTGCTCATTTTTTAAACTTTTTATTAACAGCTTCTATAATTACAGACAATAAACCATGATAAACCTCCCAGCCACCCCTATCTTCCCCCTCTCAAATCTACCCTCTATCATATCCCCTCCCCCTCTCAATTAGTCCCTCTTTTATTTATTTATTTATTTATTTATTTATTTATTTATTTATTTATTTATTTTTTCAAGGTAGGGTCTTGCTCTAGCCCAGGCTGACCTGGAATCTCTCTGTAGTCTCAGGCTGGCCTCGAACTCACGGTGATCCTCCTACCTCTGCTTTCCGAGTGCTGGGATTAAAGGCGTGCACCACCACACCCAGCTTAGTCTCTTTTATTTTGATGCCATCATTTTTTCCTCTTATTATGAAGGTCTTCTGTAGGTAGTGTCAGGCACTTCGAGGTCATGAATATCAAAGCCATTTTGTGTCTGAAAGTTTGCCTTGTAATCAGTCCTCCCCTTCCTTTGGCTCTTACAATCTTTCCTCCACCTCTTTCCCAAAGGACCCTGAGCCTCAGGAAGTGTGACAGAGATGTCCCAGTGCTGAACACTCCACTGTCACTTCTTCTCAGCACTGTGGGGTCTTTTTTGTTATCCCAGTGGTCACAGCAATCTGAAAAGAGAAGATTCTCTAGACACGAGTGAGAGTAGCATTATTATATGGGTATTAACATTTTTAAAGTGCTTACAGAGTAGTTTGGTGGACATAATACATGCATTTAGTCAGACAACAGCAGGTGTTACTCTCCTAGGGCTCATGACCTCCCTACCATAGGCTTTTGACCAGGTCTTCAGTACCAGGCATGTATTTCCTCCCATGGAGTGGGCCTTCAGTCCAATTAGAGAGCAAGTGATTCCCCTCACAATAGACGTGCCACTATTGCCCCAGTTGGCACATTAGGTCTGGCTGGCCCATCTTAAGACTTGCAAGGTCCATTGCTGTTCACCACCATTGATGATGTCTCTCTCCCATAGGGCTGCATGCAGCCTTAGCTTTTTCCAGCTTTCTGTCAGCTGGTTGACAGGGAGGAGGTTTCCAGCTCAGCTCCAGCTTTATTTCTCAATGACCTGCAGCCCAAGCATGTGGAGGTTTCAGCAACAGGGTCTTACCATCTCATTCTGGTGGGTAACTGTCATAGTCAGCCACATGCTGCTGGGATGAACTTCCAAACCAGGCACAGTTATGGGAGGAAAGGATTTATTGAAGCTACAGATCCAGGGGAAGTTCTATCAATGGCAAAAGAGACTGGCCCCCTTTCATAGGTCCAAGCAGAGAGAGAGAGAAGCTGTCACCACACCACACACACACACACACACACACACACACACACACACACACACAAACACACACACACACACACACCAACAAACAGGGATGAGGAGGGGAGGAAGAGAGAGATTTCCTTCCTCTCAAGTTTCCTTACATCCCGCCCACTACTGAGAGGAAGGGCTCACTCTGGAGGTGGGACCTCCTCCTTTAGTTAATCCTTCATGTAAGCAACCTCAGAGACCCACCCAAGATTACTAAACAGTTCAAGTTGACAAGAAAACAGCCATCGCAGCAACCAAGAGCCTTGGCAATGTGTAATGCTTGGGGGGAGGGGGTCATTAGGGGTCTTCCTGGACAACAACTCACTGGAATGTATCCTACCCCTGGCACTGAAATTTTTCTAATAATCTATAGCTTCTGCATTTGCCCATTTTTAAACTAGGTTGTGTGGAGATGGCTGAGTGGTTAAAGAATTTTACTTGCAAAGCCTGATGACCCAGGTTTGATTCCCCTGTATCCACACAAAAGCCAGATGCACAAAGTGACACATGTATATGGAGTTTGTTTGCAGTGGCAAGGGGTCCAGCCATGCTCATAGCTCATATTCTTTGTCTTCTCTCTCTCTCTCTCTCATCTCTCTCTGCTTGCAAATAAATAAAAATATTTTTTAAAATGAAATTAACTGAGCTATATTTTGTTATTGTGTTATAGGAGTTCCTTGTAAATTTTAGATAATTTTTTGTTTTGTTTTGCTTTGCTTTTTGAGACAGAGTCTCACTCTTCAGTGCAGGCTGATTTGGAACTCATGTTGCCCAGGCTAACCTTGAACTTGAGGTCATCCTCTGGCCTCAGCCTTCCAAGTGCTGGGCTTGTGTGTATGAACCACATACCAGTCTTATACACAAGTCTCTTGACAAACACACACATTTGGCTTTCCTTCTTATTGTGTCATGGGCTCTTGGGTTTTTGAGAGTCTCACTGAGCTCAGGCTGGCCTTGAACTTTCTGTGTCCCTGAGAATGACATGTATGTAGCCAAGATTGCCCTTCCGAGTGCTGACAGGGATGACTGCCAATTGCCCACACTTGACTTCTTATACTCTGTGATACTTTGTGTTACACAAGAATTTTAATTTTGTTCAACTTATTTTTTCCTTTTTGTGCTATTGGTTTCAAAGCTGTAAAATCATTAGTTAATCCAATCAGCCAAGATTTATGTCTATATTTTCTTCTAAGATTCTCAGCTCTTACATTTAAGCCTTTGATTCATAAAGAATTAACTTGTATGTAGATGTTAAAGGAGCCTAATTTCATTCTTCTGCATGTGACCACTATTCTTGAAAAGATCATACCCCTCCCATTTAAAATGTCTTGACACCCTAGTCAAAACAAAGTAGGTGAGCCTGGTGTGGTGGTGCATGCCTTCAATCCCAGCACTGGGGAGGATCACCGTGAGTTCAAGGCCACCCTGAGACTACATCTTGAATTAGTGAATTCCAGGTCAGCCTGGGCTAGAGAGAGACCAGGCCTCGAAAATCAAAACAAAACAAAAAAAGCAGGGGAGAGTTTATTTCTGGAGTTTCATTTTTTATTTTATTGCCTTATATGTTGAACTCTGATGCCAGTAACACACTGACTTGATTACTCTTGCTTTGCAATAAGTTTTCAAAGTAAGAACTATGAGTCCTTGGAGGTTTTTTTTCCACATTATTTTGGTAATTCTAGGTCCTTTGCATTTACATATGAATTTTAGGTCAGTTATAAATTTTTGCAAAAAAGCCAAATTGGAACTTCAGAAACAATGTAAGCTCAACATTATATATATTTTTTAAAACATTGGGGGACTGGAGAGATGGCTCAGCGGTTAAGGTGCTTGCCTGCAAAACCTGACAACCCAAGTTCCATTCCCCAGTGCCCACATAAAGCCAGATGCATAGAGTAGCGCATGCATCTGGGGTGCATTTGTAGAAGCTGCCCTGGTGCACCCATTCTCTCTGTCTGTCTGTCTCTCTTCTTTCTATCCCTGCTTGCAAATAAATAAATAAATAAATAAATAAATAAATAAATAAATAATTTTTTTGGGGGGTTTTTCGAGGTAGGGTCTCGCTCTAGTCCAGGCTGACCTGGAATTCACTCTGTAGTCTCAGGGTGGCCTTGAACTCATGGCGATCCTCCTACCTCTGCCTCCCAAGTGCTGGGATTAAAGGCGTGCACCACCACACCGGCTAAATTTCAATTCTTTTTTTTTTTTTTTTTTTTTTTTTTTGGTTTTTCGAGGTAGGGTCTCGCAATAAAAATATTTTTTAAAATATTGGGCTGGAGAGATTGCTCAGTGGTTAAGGCGCTTGCCTGTAAAGCCGAGCAACTCCATTTTGATTCCCCAGGATCCACACAAAGCCAGATGCACAAAGTGGTGCATGCATCTGGAGTTTGTTTGCAGCACCAGAGTTCCTGGCGTGCCTTCTCTCTCTCTCTCTCTCTCTCTCTCTCTCTCTCTCTCTCTCTCTCTCTCTCTCTCTCTCTCTCTCTCTCTCCTTCTCTCCTTCCCTCCTTTGCCTCTCTTTCCCCTTGCAAATAAATAAATAAAATATTTAATTATTTATTTATTTGCGTGAGAGAGAAAGAGAGAGAATGACTATGCCAAGTGCTGCAAACAGACTCCAGATGTATGTGCCACTTTGTGCATTGGGCTTTACGAGGGGCCTGGGAAGTAAATTAAACCTTTGACTGCTGAGCCTTCTCCCTAGCCCCTAAATCTTCTTTTTTAGTTTTTTAATTGAAATTTTAATCATATTCCCCCATTACCTTCTTTTGTTCCCCTTCCTCCATCCCTTCCACTGAACCTCATCTTTCCAACTAGTGCCTTTGCTATTTCGCTGGCTAGTTTTTGTCTTTTCTCTTTGGCCTTCCTCCATCACCCATGGAGCATGGTGATAGGGTCAATGTTGGGCGGGGCATGTGCAGCAATGCCAGTCGCTGTGAGGTCGTAGCATGTCTGGAAGACAGCATTTCAAGCATTCCTCCTCATACTCTGGCTTTTCCATCCTTTCTGCCTCCTCTGCCCCAGTGCTCCTTGAGAATGGGGGGGGGGGGGATAGGTATGTCTCATTTAGCATTGAGCACTCAACAGTCACTTCTTCTCGGCATTTTGATGAGTTTTCAGTCTCCCCTTTAGTCACTGCCATCCGCAAAAAGAAGCCTCTCTGACCTAAAGTGAGAAGAGCTTGAACCTATGGGCATAAACCTAGATATTCACAGGGCAATTTGATGGGCACAATGTACCCACTTAGCCACACAACAGGAGCAGCTTCTCACTTGTGCCTAAGTCCTTCCACAGTCTGGGCTTTCAGCGCCAGGCATAAATTCTCTCCCACTGAGCCGCCTCAAATACAACCAGAGATAAGTTTTGTATCCCCATAACAGTTATGCCATGACTTTTCTCCCCAGGCAACCCTTCCAGCACTTTCCAGCACTATGAAGCCTAGCCAGCAGGGAGGAGGCTTCCAGCTCAGCTCCAACTTCCTTGCTCAGTGTCCTGCAGCCAAAGCCTGTGCTGTCTTCAGCAACCATTTTATCATCTAGTTCTGATGGGCGACCGAGAGCATTGGCAAGAGCCTTCCTGGGCCTCCTTGACCAACAACTCACTGGGACTTGCCTGTAAAAACCTATGGCTTCTGGGAACATTAGCATCCACCCCCAGAGTACGTCTGCCTAAATGATCTTTTTAAAAAATTACATATTTGGGGGCTGAAGAGATGGCTCAGCTGTTAAAGGCACTTGCTTGTAAAACCTGATGATCTGAGTTCAATCCCAGTACCCTTGTAAAGCTATATGCACAAAGTGGTGCATGTGTCTGGAGCTCATTTGCAGTGGTAGAAGGCCCTGATGTACGTATTCTCTCTCTCTCTCTCTCTCTCTCTCTCTCTCAAATAAATATCATTAAAATTGTATATTTTGGGGCTGGGGAGATGGTTCAGCAGTTAAGGCACTTGCCTGTAAAGCCTAATGACCTGGGTTCAATTCTCCAGTACCCACATAAAACCAGGTGCACAAAGTGGCACATGTGTCTAGAATTCCTTTGCAGTGGCTACCTATTATCTCTCTCTCTCTTCTCTCCCTCCTTGCACATAAATAAATATCTTAAAATTATGTATCTTAATTAGCTAATAAAGAAGTAGGTTTCCATATGGTTTTCCCCAATGTCTTTAGTTTTGGTTGACACTCCTCTCTCCCCTCCTTCCCCCTACCCCCTCCTCTCCTCTAGCCCCTCTCTGGTAAATAAATCTTAACTATGAACATAGGATGTCTTCACACTTATTTAGTTCTTTAATTTCTTTAAAAATACTTTTTAGTTTTCAGAGTATCTTTCCTCAAATTCATTACTATGTGGTTTTAAAATTTTTATTTCATTGTGTGTGTGTGTGTGTGTGTGTGTGAGAGAGAGAGAGAAAGAGAGAGAGAGAGAGAGAGAGAGAGAGAGAGAGAGAGAGAGAGAGAGAGAGAGAGAGAAAGAGAGAACCTGGGACCTCTTGCCATTGCAAACACCAGATACTCATTCCACTTTCCATCTGGCTTACAGGGATATGTGGGGAATTAAACCCAGGCTGTCAGGCTTTGCAAGCAAGCACCTTTAACTACTGAGCCATCTTCCCAGCCCACTACGGGTTTTAGCCCTTTGATTTTTTTAAAGGAATAAAATTGATTTTTAATTATTTTTAAGTTGGTCAGGATAGTCTTGATCTTACTCTGTAACCCAAGAGGCCTTGGATTTATGAATTTATTTGAGAGGGAGAGAATAGGCATACCAGGGCCCCTTGCCACTGCAAATGAACTCCAGATATATGTACCATTTTGTGCATCTGGCTGTATGTGAGGACCGGGGAGTCAAACCCAGGTCATCAGGCTTTGCAAGCAAATACCTCTAATCTCTGAACTATCCCTCAAAGCCAATGCTCAATTTTGGTTTTTGGTTTTTGAGGAAGGGTCTCGCTGTAACCCAGGTTTACCTGGAAATTACTATGTAGTCTCAGAATGGCCTCAAATTTAGAGTGATCCTCCTACCTCTTCCTCCCAAGTGCTGGGATTAAAGGTGTGCGCCACCACACCTGACTCTTGTTTGTTTGTTTTTTATTTCTTTGTAAGGAAAGAGATAGAAGAGAGACAGAGAGAATGGGCACACCAGGGCCTCCAGCTGCTGCAAATGGACTCCAGATGCATGTGTCACTGTGCATCTGGCTTTATGTGGGAACTGGGGAATCGAACTCAGGTTATTAGGCTTTGTAGGCAAGCACCTTAGCCACTGAGCCATCTCTCCAGCCCCTTGTTTTGGTTTTTGATCTTTGGATTTGATTTTTTTTTTTATAAAGTCTAACTACATAGCTCGGGCTGGCCTGGAACTGGTGATCCTCCTGCCTCAGCCTCTCCAAGTGCTAAGAGAGCCTGAACTGTTCACTTTAAAGTTTATATTGAAGGTTAGTGTTGCTCTAGTCTCAAAGCCAGGTAATTACAGGAATAGAAACTTCAGATGAATATCTTATAGCAAAACAGATAGAAAAACTCTCAGCAAAATACCAGAAGACAAATTAATTTTATCTTATATGAACTTCATTTCAATAAAAATTACATTTTTGAGTACTTCTGTGTGATTTAAAGCTATTTAAAAGCATGATTTGGAAATATTTTATGTGTTTTTATATTACAATATGCACATATTTGCTTGTGGTGAAATAATAATTAGTTAAGGTTTATGTTCAAATCTCAGCATCACATAATGATTTTTCAGTAGTATGAAATATTTCATTAGAGACGTGTCTTACACTGTGTGGCGAACTCATCTGAATTTTTTATTACTATATATTTTGTTCTAATGAATATCTTTTCAACTGTTTCTTAGAAGTGACTCATTATTTCCTAAGAAACGTTTTTGTAAGAGAGATTCCTAGAACTGGGTGATTAGGTCAAAGGGGAGGTGTCAACATCTGTAAAATTCTTCAACTACATTGCCAACTATTCCTACAGCTTTAGCAACACTATGAATTATTATATGGAGAAAAGTCTTTGCTGAAAAGTCGTTGCAAAAAAAATAAGATTTTAGAAAATACGATAGGAGGGCTTGTACTGCTGCTCAGTGGTGAAGCCAGGGATGAATGCACAAATTAAGCTATACTAAGATTAAAGGCTTGGGCTGGAGAGATGGCTCATCGGTTAAGGCCCTTGCCTCCAGTGCCTAAGGCCCCAAGTTCAATTCCCCAGTACCCACATAAGCCAGACCCACAAGGTGGTGGCCCTGGTGCGCTCTCTCTCTCTCTCTCTCTCTCTCTCTCTCTCTCTCTCTCTCTTTCTCTCTCTCTCTCTCTCTCTCTCTCCTTAATAAAGAAAAATAAATTAAAAAAAAAAGATTAAAGGCTGGAGATGTAGCTCAGTGTTTGGGCACCTGCCTAGCATGCAAAAGGCCCTGAGTTTGATCCCAGCACTGGAAAAAAATAAAAGTGTTTATTCATCAAAATGTCATTAAAAGATGGACATAAAGCTGGTGACATGGTATATACCTGCAACCCTAGTGGAAACAGGAGTTCAAGGCACACAGTGAGTTTGAGGCCAACTTGGGCTACCTGAGATCCTGTCTCAAAAAACAAGCAAACAAAAAGATTGATGGAGAGAAAGAAGAATTATTTTAAAAGATGTAAGTAGCTTATATCCAAAATATATAAAGAACCCTCAGTGATTCACAAGACAAGCTAAGTAGCAGTGAAAATATTACAAATAAAACTCTATGCCAGGCCGGGTGTGATGGCAGACCTTTAATCCCAGCACTCGGGAGGCAGAGGTAGGAGGATCACCATGAGTTTGAGGCCAGCCTGAGACTACACAGTGAATTCCAGGTGAGCCTGGGCTAGAGCGAGACCCTACCTCAAACAAACAGACAAATGAAACAAATCTATGCCAGCTGTGGTGGTAGGTACATCTATAATCCCAGCCTCTGGAAGGCTGAGACAGGAAGATTGCTACAAGTTTAAGGCCACTCTGGGCTACACAGAAAGCACCAAGCGAGCCAAGGCTGTATAACAAGTCTCTGTTTTAAAACTAAACAAATCAATCAATTATCTGTGGGTATGGCTACAATAGGTTCTAGAGGAATATGGAGATTTAAAAGGAAGGATTGCTGAATATTAATAAACCAAAGACACAATTCAGGAACTTATACTCAAGGTAGAAGAATGAAGTAAATATCTGAGAAGAATGTATCTTTGTTTCTGGGTTTTTATTGCCATTGTTTGAGACAGGGTCTCGGGTATCCATGGCTGGTTTCTAACTCAACATATAGTCAAGGATGACCTTGAACCTCTCTGATCGTCTGCCCTCACCTTCCTAGTGTTGGGATTACAGGCATGCACCACACATCCGATTTCTGTGGTACTGGCAATTGAACTTGGACTTTGTGCGTGCTAGAGAGAGTGCTTCTCAGAAAGAAGTCTGTCACCTGGCCAGCCCTGTTTTTGTTTTTTGAGGCAGGGTCTCATGTGGCTTAGGCTGGCCTTGAACACCGTATATAGCCAAGGATGACTTTGAACTCCTGATCTTCTGGCTTCCGCCCCATTCATTGCTGGGATCATAGGCATGAATCATCATGCCGGGCTTTATGGGAGAAAAAAAAATAAATGAAAGCCAAACATACAAAAGCCAATTTATTAATACAAAATTTTATTCTTTTTAAAAAATATTTTATTGATGAGAGAGAGAGAAAAAATATGGGAACACCAGGGCCTCCAGCCACTGCAAACGAACTCCAGCCACATGTGCCACCTTGTGCATCTGGCTTTACATGGGCACTGGGGACTTGAACTCGTGTCCTTCTGTTCTACAGACAAATGACTTAACCGATGAGCAATCTCTCCAGCAGCCTTAAATTTTATTCTTCAATACTTTTTTTAAATAATTCTGAGAACTGAAAACAAGACCTTGGGCGTGCTAAAAATGTGTTCTGATGCTGAGTGTAACTATTAAGAAGGAAAAGATAAGATACAAAGACGATATTATGAGCAAGTTAATGCTGATACCTATAAATGGCTTAGATGAAACAGAAAAACATTTTAGAAGTGAAGATTTATCAAATGACTCATGAAGAAATAGAAAACTCAACTAGTCCTATAAATCTCTCTCTCTCTTTCTCTCTCTCTCTCTCTCATCAAGGTAGGGTCTCGCTCTAGAATTCACATAGTCTCAGACTGGCCTCCAATTCATGGTAATCCTTCTAACTCTGCCTCCTGAGTGCTGGGATTAAAGGTGTGCACCACCACCCAGCCCTTATTTTTCTTTAATATTTTATTTATTTGAGAGAGAGAGAGAGATGCAGAGACAGAGACAGAAAGAGAGGGCATGCAGGGTCTTTTGCCACCATGCCCAGCCTAAGTTTTATGGTCCGGGATGATTTTCTGGTCCCTGCTCCCTTTTCCGGGACTGGGTCACAGTCGTTCGTGGCCACAGGCATTCATGGCCATGCCCAACTGTTTCTATGAGATCTGGGGATTTGAACTTGGGTAGTTTTGGGCCCCCTCGGATCCTCATGCTTGTACAAGAAGCACACTTAACCACATCTCCACCTCAAATCTCTTTTTAGAATTTTCTGTGTATGCATGTGTGTATGTTCATGTGTGTGCAGGTATACATGTGGTGGTGGGGTACAGATGTGTGTGGGGGCCTGAGGTGCACCTCAGGTAACATTCACCAGGTAGGTACATCATCCACCTTTCTTGAGACAAGATCTCTCATTGGCTGGCCAATGAGTCCCCGGGCTCCTCTGCCTTTACCTCCCTAGCACTGGGATTACTAGTAAGTGCTACCATGTGGAGCTTTTTTACATGGGTCTGTAGATTTTACTCAGGTCTTCAGGACTGAGCAATCTCTCCAGCCACCGGCCTAGAAATCTTTTTTTTTTTTTTTTAAAGATATTTGTATTTATTTGCAAGCCGGGGGTTGGGGGAGAGAGAGAGAGAGGCAGAGAGAATGGGTGCGCCAGGGCCTCTAGCCACTGCAGATGAACTCCAGATGCATGCACCACTTTAGGCATCTGGTTTTATGTGGTCTTAGGCTTTGTAGGCAAGCACCTTGACCTCTGAGCCATCTCTCCAGCCCTATAAATCTTTTTTTTTTAATACTTTTTTTAAGCCAGGTGCGGTGATGCACAATTTTAATCTCAGCACTTGGGAGGCAAAGGTAGGAAGATCACATTGAGTTCAAGGCCAACCTGAGACTACATAGTGAAATCCAGGTCTGTCTGGACTAGAGTAGATCCTACCTTGAAAAGAAAACAAAACTATTATGCAAGCAGAGAGACAGACCGGGACAGAGAGACAGAGGGAGAAGAGAGAGAGAGAGAGAGAGAGAGAGAGAGAGAGAGAGAGAGAGAGAGAGAGAGAGAGAGAGAGGTGTGCCAAGGCTTTGCCACTGAAAATAAACTCCAGATGGATGTACCATTTTATGCATTGGATTTACATGGGTACTGGAGAGTTAAACCCAGGTCATTAGGCTTTGCCGTCAAGCACCTTAACTGCTGAGCCATCCTTCCAGCCCAGGAGATTCAAACTGCAATTAAGAATTGAAGGCTGGGTTTGCTGGGGAACATCCATAGTCCCAGGACTATGGAAGTGGAAGAAGTAGATGAGAAGCTCAAAGACATCTTCAAGCACATAAGGAATTTGAGGTCAGGCTGGGCTGCAAGAGTCTCTGTCTGACAAAAATTGGCTATCGTGGAAATTCAAATTAAAACTACCTTGAGATTCCATCTCACTGCTGTCAGAATGGCTGCCATCAAGAAAACAAATGACAGCCAAAGGAAGGGGAGGACTGCTTACATCGCAAACTTCCAGACACAAAACGGCCTTGATAGTCATGACTTCTCAGAGCCTGATAATACCTATGACACTGAAACAATACAGAGACTAATTGAGAGGGGGAAGAGATATGGGGGAGATGGGAGGGGGAAGGGAATCATAATGGTTTATAGTTTATAATTATGGAAGCTATCAATAAAAAGTTAAAAAATTAAAATAAGGGCTGGAGAGATGGCTCAGCGGTCAAGGCACTTGCCTCCAGTGCCTAAGGCCCCGGGTTCAATTCCCCAGGACCTACATAAGCCAGACTCACAAGGTGGTGGTCCTGGTGCATTCTCTCTCTCTCTCTCTCTCTCTCTCTCTCTCTCTCTGTTTGAAAATGAATAAATAAAATATTTTTTTAAAAAATTAAAATAAAAAAAGGGAAAACAAATTACAATAAATGCTGGTGAGGATGTGGAAAAACAGGAACCCTTCTACCCTGCTGGTGGGAATGTAAACTGGTACAGCCATTGTGGAAAGCAGTGTGGAGGATCCTGAGACAGCTGAAAATAGATTTCCCATATGACCCAGCCATACCATTCCTTGGCATATATCCTAACGGCTCCAGTCACTACCCTAGAGATACTTGCTCATTCACATTTATTGTGTGTGGCTCTATTTACAATAGCCAGGAAAAGGAACCAACCTACATGCCCCTCACCTGATGAATGGATAATGAAGATGTGATACATTTAGATAATGGAGTTCTACTAAGCAGTAAATAAAAATGCAATTTAGCCGGGCGTGGTAGCACACGCCTTTAATCCCAGCACTCGGAAGGCAGAGGTAGGAGGATTTCCATGAGTTCAAGGCCACCCTGAGACTACATAGTGAATTCCAGGTCAGCCTGGGCTAGAGTGAGACCCTACCCAAAAAACCAGAAAAAAAAGCAATTCACAGGGAAATGGATGGATCTGGAAAGGATTATACTTAGTGAGGTAACCCAGGCCCAGGAAGCCAAGTACCCTCGTGTTCTCTCTGATATGTGGATCCTAGCTACAAATGTTTAGACTTGTATGTGAGTTGAGTAAAAGTCAGTAGTAGACCTACATGAGACCTCCATAATAGGAGGAAAAGATGACGACATCAAAATAAAAGAGGGAGTGATTGAGAGGAGGAGTGGATATGATGGAGGGTGGAATGGACTGGGGAAGTGGGGGTAAAGAGGGAATTATTATGGTTTATTGCCTATAATTATGGAAGCTATCAATAAGAAGTTTAATCACCCACCACGACTCAGGGAACTGAGCAGAAGAGGGGACGGAAAGATTGTGAGAGCCGTGGTGGGGGAGACTATCCAGAGGCATGGCACCCCTCAGTAACAACACACTTGGGCCAGAAGAACCAGGCTGAGCACTAGGCTATCCAGGGTCCCTGCCACAAGGACTGATCCAGACGACCCACAGAGGAGGGTATCCAGCTGATTGGGGATGGGGAGGGGGGGCATTGGGGAATTGGGGATAACAACTCATTGTTTGCCCATTAAATAATGTAACTCATTATGGACAATTAAAAAAAAGCTTAAAAAAACCTGGGCTAGAGAGATAGCTCAGCAGTTAAGATGCTTGTTGGCAAAGCCTAAGGACCCAGGTTCGATTTCCCAGTACCCACATAAAGCCAGATGCACAAGATGGTGCATGTGTCTGGAGTTCAGCAGTGGCTGAAGGCCCTGGTGAGCCCATATTCTCTCTCTCTCTCTCTTTCTCATAAATAAATAACATATGTTGAACGTTCAGGGGGTGGGATACCAATCGCATACAATTCTGTGCACATAGGAGTTTATAACAGGAAGAACAGAAGTCACCCTCTGTAACTCACTTTATGAGTCCAGCGTTACCCTGATCTCCAAATCTGACAAGGTCAAATAAGGGAAAATTAAGAGCCAATCTCATTCATAAACATAACCCTACACAAAGTTCATTAAACAGAATTTGTTTATATTCAAGTTATATTCAATTCTAGTAATGCAAAGTTTGGTTAACATTTTAAAAAAAGAACAGTTAATATGGGCTGGAGAGATGTCTCAGCGGTTAAGGTGCTTGCTTGCAAAGCCTAACGACCTGGGTTCAATTCCCCAGCACCCATGTAAAGCTGAATACACAGTGGTCCATGCTTCTGAAGTTGCTGTGGCGAGAGGCCCTGTGTACCCATTCTCTCTCTCTCTCTCTCTCTCTCTCTCTCTCTCTGCAAATAAACAAAGATATTAAGAAAAACACAATGTAATTTATCACAACATATTGAAACAGAGACAACTCATACGGTTGGTTATCTCAATAGATACAGAAAAAAAAAGCATTAGATACAATTCAACATTGATTGGGTTAAATGGATGAATAATGGCAAACAAACAAAAATCTGCCAGCCCAAAAATGGAAAAAAAAAAACCTTCCTTAATCTTATAAAGACTCTTTAAAAAATAATTAAGCCAAGCATCATTGTTAGTAGTGGAATTTTGAACGGTTTCCCTTTGAAAACTAGAACAAAATGAAGATATTCATTACTACCACTTTTTTTTTTTTTTTTTTTTGGTTTTTCGAGGCAGGATCTCCCTCTAGTCCAGGCTGACCTGGAATTCACTCTGTAGTCTCAGGGTGGCCTTGAACTCACATTAAAGGCGTGCGCCACCACACCCGGCCATTACTACCACTTTTAATGGACATTATTCTAAGGTTCTTGTCAGCACAATGAAGTTAGGAAAGGAATAAGAATTTAAAAAGACACAAGACTTCCATTAATTATAGATGTTATGACAGTGTACAGAATTTTGTTTTGTTTGTTTTTTCAAGGGAGGGTCTCGTTCTAATTCAGGCTGACCTTGAATTCACTCAGGCTGGCCTTGAACTCACAGCAATCCTCCTACCGCTGCCTCTCCAGTGCTGGGGTTAAAGGCATGCGCCACCACACTCAATTTCAGATTATTTATTCATTAAGCAGAAACTTTCTGTGAACAAGTCATGTGTTGGTACCACCGATTCCCTCCTCCCTGCCCCACTGCACTGAGGGCCCTTCCTCAGTGGGATTGCTGGTATATTTCATGGGGTTGTGGGCCATGAGCTGTGCAAGCTTCAGGCAGTGATTGTGGTGGGGGGGCAATGCCTCTGGGTACTTCCACCCACCTTGGCTCTTACAAATCTTCCCCCCTTCTATAAAATTCCCTACGCCTTAGTGACTTAGTGTTTTAATTCTACTTTAGTGTTGAGCTCTCAGCAGCTTCTGGATTTCTGCTTTGGTGTATTTTGAGTTTCCTCAGTGTCTGTCTCCATCACCCCGGAGCAGGTTGTCAGGCTCCCTTGGAAGCAGCGCTCTTGCTCATCTCCACTTCCCCTGTGGTTTCACCTGGGCCCCAGAGGACGTGTGAGGGGTGGTTCATCTCCTGCCAGGGAGTATGCTATCATTTCTGGCATAGTTGGCAGAATTAGGTTATCCTTAGTTCCGCTGCCTTCTGAAAAATAAAAACAGATTCTCCAATGGAAAGTGAGGTCAGCATAGGTTACAAAGGATTTTTATTTTGGAAAGATCTAGAATGGAGAGTGGTGGCATCACTGTGAGTTCAAGGACAACCTGGGACTACAGAGTGAGCTCTAGGTCAGTCTGTGCTAGAGTGAGACTCTACCTCAAAACACAGAAAAGAGAGAGAAAGAAAAAATTAGAATTAATTGAGCTGGAGGGATAGCTCAGTGGTTAAAGGTGCTTGCTTACAAAGCCTGGGGGCCTGAGTTCAATTCCCCAGTACTCAGATAAAGCCAGATGCACAAAGTGGCACATTCGTCTGGAGTTGGCAATGGCAGGAGGCCCTGGTGCACCCATCTCTCAGTTGGTCTCTCTTCTTTCTCTCTCTCTCTGCTTGCAAATGAATAAATAATTTTTTAAAAATCAATAAATATTCACCATGTAAATTAGAACCACTTGGAGCCACTGTGGTGGTGGATGCTTTAGTCCCAGCGCTCTGAAGGCTGAGGTAGGAGGATCACCACGAGTTTGAGGCCAGCTTGGGCTACAGAAGAAGTTTCAAGTCAGCCTGGACTAGAGTGAGACTCTGCCTCAAAATCAATGAATAGGACAATATTATTATTTTATGCTTTAAGAAAAAAGTGATTCTCTATTTTAAGCTAATTTTAAGTGAATTTAATGACACAAAGGTTTTTTTTTTTTTTGATTTTTCAAGGTAGGGTCTCACTCTAGATCAGGCTGACCTGGAATTAACTGGAGTCTCAGGCTGGCCTCGAACTCACAGCGATTCTCCTACCTCTGCCTCCCGAGTGCTGGGATTAAAGGTGTGCGCCACCACACCCAGCTGACACAAAGTTTTAATTTTTTTTATAATATTTTATTTATTCATTTTTCAAGCAGAGAGAGAGTGAGAGAGAGAGAGAGAGAGAGAGCATACCAGGGCCACCACCTTGTGGGTCTGGCCCACGTGGGTCCTGGGGAATTGAACCCAGGGCCTCAGGCACTGGAGGCAAGTGCCCCAACTGCTGAGCCATCTCTCCAGCCCGACACAAAGTTTTAATAAAACTAAATATCAGTATGAACCAAACTGTAGACATTCACATGTTCAAAATCAGTAAATTCTATATTTCTTTTTTTTTAATTCAAAAAAGTTAGGATAAGGCAATATTCTGCAGCAAGAATAACTCTCTGTTAATGAGGTCACAGGAACATCTCACTCCTTGGGCCCAAAGAAAAATGATTATTATTTATTTTAAATTATATCGTATCTATTTTGTCTCAGATTTAATATTTGCTAAAACATTTTCTCCATTTGGGCCTCCCTCCCTCCCTCTCTCCCTTTCTTTAGTTCTTTCTTCTTTCTTTCCTTTTCTTTTTGCTGAAATGAGTTTCTCTGAGTTGTCTTTTTATTGATTTTTCCAAAGAATGCATCTCTTTCCATTTATTAGTTTCCTTTATTAAAGTATTAAAGACATTAAGTCTCACACTTTCTGAACTCCCAGTTCTTCTTGCCTGTAAGGACGCTCATCTTCTTCCACTTACTGTTGAGAGCCTGCCGTCTCATTACAGCATTGCAAACTTGGTGCAATTTTCCCCAATACATTTCAGATGCCCTCAATCTTATACGAAAGAGAAAATCACGCGGAAGGTGGTCTTCTATCTTGGCTTTCTCCTGCAGGAAATCTGCGGCTCTGATTCCCTGGAGGTGATTGGTTGATGCTTCCTTGTATTGGGTTAGTCATTATCAGGACATGATAAAGGCTGCTTGGGAAATTCACTCTAAAGAAGCGAGTCAAATACTTTCACTCACACCATTTCCCTGTACCTGATTATATAAGCAGTGTTGAAGAATAATTCAATGTTTCCATAGGCAGTAAGTGTTTCATAATTAAAGTATTTTTGACCAGAAAAAAAATAAACAGGGCTGGAGAGATGGCTCAGCAGTTAAAGGCACTTGTTTGTGAAGCCTGGCAGCTGGGTTCAATTCTCCTGAACCTACATAAAGCCGGACACACAAAGCGATGCATGTGTCTGGAGTTCATTTGCAGAGACCTTCTCTCAATTAAATAACTTAGTATTAGAAAAATAAATATAAACCACTTTGAGATTTCATCTCACCCCAGTCAGATGCTGCTGAGGTTGTGGGGAGAGAGGAACTCTTTTTCGTCGTTGGTGGGAGTGTAAACTGGTGCAGCCACTATGGAAATTAGTGTGGAGGTTTTTCAAGAAGCTAAAAATTGAAATACCATATGACCCAGCTATACCATTCCTGGGCATCTACCCAAAAGACTATCTTCTACCACAGAAATACTCACACATTCATTGCTGCTCTGTTCACTATAGCTAGAAAATGGAGGCAGCCTAGATGTCCCTCACTGATGGCTGGGTAATGAAAATGTGGATCATTTATACAATGGAGTTTTACTCAGCTGCAAAGAAAACAATGAGGTTATGAAATGTACAGAAAAATGGAAGAATTGGAAAAATTATCCTGAGAGATAACCCAAGCCCAGAAAGACAAACTAATGTCCTCTTTCATAGGTTCATCCTAATCATGGCGATCCTCCTACCTCTGCCTCTGAAGTGTTAGGATTAAAGTTTTGCACCACCAAAGCCGACTCTGTATGGTTGTTTTCTTTTGTGGAATCTAACAAAATGACTCCTCGATTTTTAAAAATTCATTATTTGCACACGTGTGTGTGTGTGTGTGTGTGTGTGTGTGTGTGTTGCCACTGTAAAGAGACACTTGCACCACTTTGTGCACCAGGCTCTATGTAGGTGACTGGGGAATTGAACCCGGGTCAGCAGGCTTTATAAGCAAGCAGCTTTAACCACTGAGCCATCTCCCCAGCCCTGACTCCTAAGTTTGTATGGACCTGCAGAAGGCCTCAAGGGCGGCGGTGCTACTCTAGAGAAAGAAGAAGACGGAAGGAATGGCTCTGGTAGGTGAGGACAGCGTGGAGAAGGGGTGAGTGAGCTACACTCAGTAGCAGAGTGACTGGAAGAATCCTTGATTCCAGTCTTTCATATCCATTTTGAATTTGGATGACACTCACTTTATGAATGCTTATAGTTTGTGTTCTTTGAAGAAGTGCTTGCCAAGCCCAGGGTCACTGAGATTTTCTGTCTTCTTCCAGAAGCTTGGTACTTTAGTTCATTTGTACAGGTAGGTGAACTTTCCATATGGTTAATAGTGCCCAGGTCCATGAGGCCGCAGGCATCTAGAGTTTCCCCAGCACGGTTCTTGGCAAGGTTGTCCATTTCCAACTGAATAGCTTCAGTAGCTCTTGTTCAAGATCAGCTGACCAGCCGGCCAGGCGTGGTGGTGCACTTTAATCCCAGCACTCGGGAGGCAGAGGTAGGAGGATCGCCATGAGTTCAAGGCCATCCTGAGACTACAGAGCGAATTCCAGGTCAGCCTGGACTAGAGCGAGACTCTACCTCGGAAAAATAAGAAGAATATCAGCTGACCATATATGTGTGGGTCTACTTCTATCTTTTTCACTTTTTTGTTTAAATTTTTATTGACAACCTCCATACATCTACACAATATACTATGATCATGATCTCCTCCACCCTCTTTCTCCCCTCCCTCCTCAATCTCCCCGTCAATCCCTTCTTTTTAACTAGTCCCTGGTCTATTCTTTTGTTCATTTTTGAGGTAGGGCCTCGGTGTAGCCCAGGCTGACCTAGACTTCACTCCAAACGATCCTCCTTCCTCAGCCTTCCAAGTCCTAAGATTCCTAAGATTCCTAAGATTCATGCCATGTGCCACCACACCAGGCCCTGCTCTGTTTTGATGTCCTCTTTTCCCTCCTATTAAGCAGGTCTTGGGTAGCTAGTGTCAACCACTGTGGGTTCATGAATAATGGGCACTTGGCGTCTGGAAGACAATACTGTAAGCAGTGGCCACTTTGGCTCTTACATCCTTTCTACCACCTCTTCCACAATGGACCCTGAACCTTGGAGGGTGTGTGACAGAGATGTCCCAGTGCTGAACACTCCTCTGTCACTTCTTCTCAGCATTATGGTGAGTTTTGAGTCTCCCCAGTCGTCACCACCATAAGAAAAGAGAAGCTTCTCTAACCAAAAGTGACAGTAGTGTTGATACATAGACATAAACATAAGTATTTAGAGGGTAGTTTGGTCAATTTTTTTTTCGAGGTAGGGTCTCACTCTAGCCCAGGCTGATCTGGAATTCACTCTGTAGTCTCAGGGAGGCCTCGAACTCACAGCGATCCTCCTACCTCGGCCCCCTGAGTGCTGAGATTAACGGTGTGCACCACTACACCTGGCAAATGCCACTTTTTTGGACACTGGGTTTTTAACCCATCTGAATTCATTTTGCACAAAATCTAAGCTAAGGACAGAATTTATCTTTTTCCCAATCAGTTTACCAATTGTCCCTACACCACCCCATCATACTTCTTATCTCTATTGTTCGAGGTCCAGTTTCATTATAGACAGATTTATTGCCATATGCACATTTATTTTTGGACAATTCTCTTTCATGAGGTGTTTGTGGTTTAGTATAAATTCTGTAAAGAGTATAAATTCAAAAAGAGTTTTGATTAATATTCTTACCTTGGGCACTGGGCATGGTGACTCACGTGTTTAATCCCAGCACTCAGGAGGGTAAGGCAGGAGGATTGCCATGAGTTTGAGGCTAGCCTGTGCTAGACAGTGAGTTCCAGGTCAGCCTTGAGACCCTGCCTCAAGAAAAAAATATTTCTACCTTAGGACTTGGGGTGTAGCTCAGTGGTAAACATGGACTTAGCATAACCAAGGCTCTAGGTTCACCCCCAGGCTCTAGATTCAACAGAGAGAGAGAGAGAGAGAGAGAGAGAGAGAGAGAGAGAAGAAGAAGAAGAAGAAGAAGAAGAAGAAGAAGAAGAAGAAGAAGAAGAAGAAGAAGAAGAAAAAGAAGAAGGAGGAGGAGGAGGAGGAAGAGGAGGAGGAGGAGAAGGAGGAGGAGAAGAAGGAGAAGGAGAAGGAGAAAGAGAAGGAGAAGGAGAAGAAGCAGAAGCTAGGGGGCTGGGGAGATGGCTCAACAGTTAAAGGCATTACTTTCAAAGCTGCCAGTCCAGATTTGATTCTCCAGCACCCACATAAAGCACAAAGTGGTCCAAGTAGCTTATGCTTCTGGAATTCCTTTGCAATGGCTCAGTGGTTAAAGGCACTTGATGAGGTAGGGTTAGCAGGCTTTGCAAGCAAGTGCCTTTAGCCGACGAGCCATCTTCTCAGCCCCTTGTGGTGGTTTTTCATTTTAATATTTTTATTTTTGTGTGTGTGTTAAGACAGGAGAGAGAGAGAGAGAGAAACAGTATGGGTGTGCCAGCTTCTCTTGCTGCTGCAAACTCCAGACACATGCACATCTGGATTTATGTGGCTACTGGGGAATTGAACCCAGGCCTACAGGCTTTGCAAGCAAATGCCTTATAACTGCTCAGCCATCTTCTTAGCCACCATGTTGACTTTTTGATTCCGACATTCACGTGCACAAACAGGCCTGTCAGCCTTGACCTCTTCTTCAATATGGGGCCTCCACAATGGCTCAGCCTCCCTCCTGTAGTCAGACTTCCAACTTGCTTCTTCCCCTGTCAACTTCATGCATTCTGTTCTCCCATAAACACTGCCCTTCTCTGCAGTTCCACCCCCTTCATGAGGGCACCCAATGCCCCCCCAACAATTCTTGGAACCCACTGATCTGAGAAAATGTCTGTAACTCTCACCCACCCAGCACCCACTTCATTCAGGACCCAGCCTGGAAGCTGTGACCCAACATGACCTCTTGGTCTTCCTACAGTCTCTTCACCTGGCAAAGCCTCAACCCCTCCCCAGCCCACAGGCCTGAAGGGGCTTCCTGCATGCTGTGATTGCTTTGGCCCTGCTGAGAAGACAGCCGGGGCCTCATGCAGGCTCAGCCTCCCACTGTAAGGTCCACGATCCTCCCTCCATCTAGCCAAGCTCCCAGCCCCACACTGAGTCTCTTCACACCCTCTCTCCTAGACGACTGCTTCACACCTCCTCCACCTCACTCAGCTGACAACCTCTTCCGATTTTGCTAGGAAAATAGAAGCCATCAGCGGGCTGGTGGCGGGTGCTGGGGGCTCCACTCCCACCCACCTGCATCTGGGCCGGCGCCCTCCCTCTCACCCGAGCAGGCCGCCCTCACTCCCATCCTCTCTTCCTTTTCTTCCTTCCGTGTGTGTGTGTGTGTGTGTGTGTGTGTGTGTGTGTGTGTGTGTGTGTGTACACATGCATGTATTTTAAGACACCATTTTATGGATCCCAGGCTGCTCTCAAATCGCTATGTAGCCAAGGATGACCTTGAACTCCCGTCTGTCTCTACCTCCCAAGTGCTAGGGTTCCAGGCCCGGCTGACTCTGAGCCAGACGCCAGCCCACCTGCCCACCCAGGACTCCACCACAGCGCTCACTCCCTTCGCACCCACACCACCCAAACGTCCCCCTTTCCCGAGATGACGTCCATCAGCACACTAAAAGGCTGTGGCTTTTCTATCTGAAAGGAAACCCTCCTGGTGGTCTCCCTTCCCACCCCCCCAACATTCTCCCAACTTCCTCTCTTAAGCCCTGGAAGGAACTGACCCTTGGCCACCTTCAAGTTCTCTCCTCCTCCCTTCCTGTACCCCGCCCACCCCCGTCAGGCTCCGTCCCCACTATTAACCCAACCTGTGGTCATCCTTGAACTTCACCTACCTGTGTCTCTGTAGTATGTTAAGAGTTCACCTCTCTGGGCTAGAGAGGTGGCTCAGCAGCTAAAGGTGTTTGCTTGTAAAGCCTGCCTGCGTTTGATTTCCCAGTACCTAAGTAAAGCCCCTGCACAAAGTGGTGCATGCGTC
>PVHP010008084.1:0-54236 GCA_004024765.1 Zapus hudsonius | reverse complement strand
TGACTATTAAACCTGAGAGAAGTGAACTAAATTTCAATCCAATGTCAAGTCAAATTGACTTTATACCTTACTTAGAAGTTTAAACGTTTCCCTCAAACAATACCTGCATATAAGCTTATCCTCATTATCTGGGGAGTAACTGAGTTGCAGAGGGGCCATCGCTATCACACGCACACACGTGATAATTGGCGGCCTGTCTTTTTCAGCTGTAGTTAAACTGTTCTTCTGAACCACATGCAGAGTTGCTCAGCTGATGCAGAAGAAAGGACTGCTCACTGCTGGCCGAGGCATCTCTGAGCAGGGAGTCCCACCAGGGGAAAAGAAGCGAACTCATGGACGGCATCTCTCATGGTGGGCTAAAAGAGAGAAGACCCTCAGAGAAGAGGGCGGTATCTCTTCTCCATGAGTGTGGGATAATCTGATTCTCTGTCTCTTCCCCTTGGCCTGGGAAAAGAGAATTGAGAATGTGCTGTTTCTGCAGTCATCAGACTCCAAGACCATTGGAATCTGTAGACTGTAGTTGATGACCTCTTCCCACCTCTATTCTGAGATGGGAAGAAGTAGAAAGGAGACAAGACAATCCAAAATTTAAAGACTTGAAACAATGAGAAGTTATGTTTTAATGAGACTGTAACCAGAATGCTGGAGCTTGTGCAGCTGTAACTACAGAAACCAATGAAGAAAAGAGAATCATCAAACTATGAAAGCCACCAATCTCAGAAGACAGAGGACTAAAGTCACAGACTATCTAACTTTCTAGTGTCATATCTTTTTAAAAATATTTTATTTATTTATGAAAGAGAGAGAGAGAGAGAGAGAGAGAGAGAGAGAGAGAGAGAGAGAGAGAGAGAGAGAGAGAGAGGAGAGATAATGGACATACCAGGGTCTCCAGCCACTGCAAACAAACTCCAGATGCATGTGCCACCTTATACATCTGGCTTTATGTGGGTACTGGGGAATTGTACTCTGGTCCTTCTGCTTTATAGGCAAGTACCTTAACCACTGAGCCATCTCTCCAGCCCCCACAGTCATCTCTTATAGCATGTTCTATAGGGAATCGGAGCAGAAGCAATACATCATTCCCAAGTTTAGTCTTGTCCCTCTGGCCAGGTGGTCGGTACTGCCTCTGAGATTCATAGTGTTTCTCCTCATTGCCTCACTTTCATCGCTTTCTGTGTAGCAGAAGGCCTCATATATATACATATCAAGGCCACAGAGTCCTTCATTTTTCCTGAGTCATCATTTGAATTACATCTTAAAGGCTAACTCAGAACAAAACACGAACAGTGTGTATGTGCTGGGCTACTTACAATGTGTACACACAGATTCCTTCCTCCAATGTACTGTCTATCAAGATGACTGGGCAAAATGAAAGACTTGGAGGGCGTCAGAATGAGGAAAGAACGCCAACACCTTTCTGTCTACATGCCTTCTTGTGCTAAATGGTCAACCTCTGTCTTCATTCATAGATCATAACTTCAAGGCCAAAATTAAGAAGTCATATGTACTGTTTTGCAATGAAAAATAGAACTAAAATACATCTCAGAAAATTCCCAAAGCATCTTCAGACAGGAACAAAATATAAAAGAGGGCACTGGGGCATTGTTCTTAACTAAGCAACAGAAAACATCAAAATTCAGAATGAGCATAAAGAGCAGAAGGCTTTCTATATTGACCAAAGTCATTACTAAAAATAATTAAATGCCTTGATGGTCTGGAGGTTTTAAAAAGAGAAGATGCATGCTGGAGCCATTCATACATTTCCCAGAGGAAGGACAGAAATCATGAATACAATTAGGGCCAAGCCACAATGGGCGATCCAGCAGTAATTAGCGTACATGAAAAGAACACACTTATGAGTCATAGCTAGGCAACACTGCAATTTATTTTCCACATTGATTGTTTTTGCTTCATACTTCAATAGTATTGATACGTGCCTTCAAGGCTCTGAAGGTAGCAGACTTGCAAAAAATCCCTTCTGAACAAAAATATTGAGGAAATCCTCATGTTTGTGTTCTAAGAAACAATGGTGGTGACAGATTTAGAGTTATCAAGTGGAAACAAAATTATTCATAACGATTTTATGGTTTACTGGCTTTAGGGCAATGGGTGAGGTTTGGTTATAAATAAATGAAAACAGTTATCTTCTGACAATTCAGCAAGATTCCCATAGATGTCCAGTGGTAAATTCAGAATCTGAGGTCTTGACCTTGGCTTTCTACTTGTGTGATCTGAATAGATTGTTAACTGTCTCAGATTCTTAGTGTTCTCAGGTATAAAATAAGGAATGCGAAAGTCACGATTATTTTCTCAGTACCTGATATTTGTCAGCATTGCTCTGAGCATGTTATACATGCTGACTCGTTTACTTTTTATGATAGCCAGGTAAGAAAGGTAGCATAGGGGGCCTCGTTCAATAGGCAAGAAGCTGAAGCACAGGGAAGTCTCAAGCCTGAGTCCAACACTCCCAGTGGGGTGTGAAGGCAGCCTTGCTACAGAGCCTGAGGAGTGCCCCCTGTTCCAGACCGGCTCAATTGAGGTGTGCTTAAAGCCCTTGATAGCTTAATGCTTTTGCCATTTTGATTCTAGAATTTTCTTTTAGAGACATACTTTTTGTAAGAGCTTGCTTTTAAGTTATGTGGTAAGGTTTCTGGGTGAGAGTAAGCAGAGCAAACAGTAGTCCCCACCCTACATCAATGATGATTATGTAATAAATGTCATGTCCAGCAGCTGCTGTTCTTTGTATGGATGGTTCTGGATGGTGTAGGCAGTTGATCTGTGACTGGAAAAGCCCTTTCCAGTCATGGTAGAAAAGATTTTGGTCTATGGGAGGTGGATATACAAACTCCTGAGCTTTCATTGGTTCCTCTGTGAGTTAGTCACAAGGCCTCTATGGAATCCACCTTGAGTAATGGCATCTTACATCACTCTCTCTGAGTGAGTGTGGCAGCCAGGGCAATAATTGCTAAACAATGTTTGTTTCAATTTCTGTCAATAATTCCTCAGGTTTCCTAAAGCACCATGCAGAAATACCACTTGAGAAATAGCTCAAAATGCTCTTTCCCAGATCACTGCTGTCTCCCTTCCAATTCTCATCACTGGTCCAGATGTCCTGACACCTGGATGAAGCCCAGAAAACATTGTTTTTAGTAAGTGTTGTGGTTGAAATGTCAAATGTCCCCATAGGCTCACTTGCATAGTCTCACTTGTTGGAACACTTGGTCCCCAGCTGGTGGTGCTGATTGGGAGGTTGTGGTCACTAGGGTTGGGCCTTGAGTTTTTTTTTTTTAAAGATTAGATAATTTTAATTTTTACTTATTTATTTGCAAGGAGAGAGAGAAGAGGGAGAGGGAGAGGGAGAGGGAGAAGGAAGGAGAGGCAACGAGCCAGGGCCTCCACAAACTCCAGATGCATGAGCCACTTTGTGCATCTGGCTTTACATGAGTACTGGGGAATCAAACCCTGGTCGTTAGGCTTTGCAGGCAAGCACCCTAACCACTGAGCATTTTTTCAGCTCAGCCTTGAAGTCTTATAACCCAGCTTCCATTCCTGTTCATTTCCTGCTTCCTGCTGTGGCCACGTGACCAGTTGGCCTTCTTGCCATGTATCCCCTGGAACGACAGGGCAAAATAAACCCTTTTCTCAAGCTGCACAGGTAATGCCATCTCTAGTCACAGCTTCCTCTTAAAAGTGGCAGTTTTGTAATAGCCCAATAATAACAGTATATATTCTGTTTTCATGATGCATCAGGCATTTTTTAAAAATGGGTGTGTGCGTGCATGTGTTTATGTGAATCCTTGTGTGTGCAGGTGCACGTGTGTGGGAGATGAACATGTATGTGTGCATGCATGTGCAGGCCAGAGGACAACCTCAGGTATTATTCTGAGGAATGCTGTCCACTTCCTTTGAAGCAAGGTCTCTCCTTGGGCTGGACTATCTGTCCAGGGACCCCCAGGGATTGTCTCATTTCCATCTCCCAGTGTTAGGATTATAGGCACATTTTACTGGGCATGGCATTTTTTTAAGGCACATTAATTTAATATCAGAGTGTAATGCAAAAGGCCCCAATAAAATGAAGAAGCCCATTCCCCCATGAACACCAAGGACAATGCTCTTTAACATGGGCCTGTTGACTAGGATGAGCATTTCCTGGGTTTCATCACAGTCAATCCCCTTGTACAGTCTAGTTGTGAAATGAGTTTTCATAGTACTTCAAAACAGTCTAAGCCTCAAGTTGGAGCTACACCTTCCTGTTTGTATGTTCCTCAAGGAAGATAATCTACAGTTTTGGGTGCCATCCGAAGAACAGACTCTTAACTAAACATGAATGGCCCACATTTTTCCGTGAGGACTGTGGATCCAACTCTGGTCTCTCTGCTTGTGTAGCTACTCCTTTCACCATGGAGTTATCTATCTGCACAGCCCATGCATCTGACACTTGGTTTTACTCACCAGTTCTCCAAACAGCCCGAGGTGCTTTTGTGTCTGCTTTTCTGCAGATTATGTGAGAATTGTTTCCCTAAATTCACAGTAATTGACTCTGCAGTCATAGCTGGCAATGGTCTACTCTGTCTTTGGTATTTTCTTCCCTCCCCTCCATTCCCATTTCCATTCTCAGAGAGTGCTGGTGGGGACCGAACCCAGGACCTCCACTGCGAAACAAGGGCTCTCCCACAGACCTTGCAATTCTCATTTCTCTCTTCTCTTTCACTTCTCTCTTTTGTTGCCTTTCCTTTTGTCTGCCTTTTTCCTTCTTGCTTTTGCTCTCCCTTCCCCCTTCCCCCCATTCCCTGCTTCCCTTCCTCCCTTTTTGCCTTTCTTTCTATCCTTTGGTAATTGGTTTATATTTTACAATTTTCTGTATCCTATGCCTTACACCTTAGTTTACTCAGAAGCTTGGGAAGAGTTTCATAAAGACAGAGCAAATTGTCTCCCCAGGGCAGACACAAACTAGCTCTCTGCCCTGCGTCTCTTTCTTTGCCATCTGTGTTCTATCTGCAATCATAAATGTCAGAGTCAGGCCTCAATAGACATTATACAGATGCCAAGGTAAGGGGAGAGAAAAAAGATTATATTCTGATTTATATGATCACTTAAGAAAGCCCTTTTAAGCAAGAGAAAGCAGGCATTCCTTTTCTAAAACCTTAACAAAAGGACCGTTGCACAAAACAGTCATTTTTTCTTGTTTTTTTTTAATTGGCAATTTTATATTAATTTCTGGAGAATTATTGTGTAAGTTACAATGAAAGATGATCCAATTAATCAGTGAGGTCCTTCTTTATAGTGCTCAGCATCTGAGAAGACAATCCTGTGCAGAGGAAGCAGCTGTGACAGAGAGGAAGTGCTCAGGGGGTCACTGGGGTTTTCTGAGAGACAGAACCAAAGGAATTTTTATTTTTTGCTGTTTTCTGTATTTTCCTTGTTATTATTTCCAATAATTAAGGAGGGCTTTTATAATCTGGAAAAAAAATTCACCACTACAGAGCCAGCACGTAGCATTAGTGCCTAACACATGTGAGTAGTTCCAATTAGGAAAGCAGTATATAACAGGTCATCTGCGTGCCACCAGAGTGTCCACCTCATTCTAGATCAAGTCATTTGTAGGGATGTTAACATTGGTAATATTCGTTAGGAATATTAAAGATGCCTATCTTGTTCTGATTGATATGGTCAGGGCACATCTGTTTAATGGTTAACAACAAGAAACTCTAAGATGCCAAGACTTTATACCCCTTGCAGTAGTTTGTATTTCTTATCACTTTCTGAGGCATCTGCTGGTGGGGACATGGGTAAACCAAATCAGTGTCAACAGTAGTTCAACCTGAATAAGGGGGAAGGAGGAGGGCCATCATGCATTGGGCATCTCAGTGACTTCTTGGGCATTGAAAACTGGACTCAAGTATATGAGTTAAACAGGCATCACTTCAGAATGATTCGCTTTGAGAGTTTCAGAACAAAAGTAACTTGTGTTATTTCTGGTCTAAAAAGCAGATGATAGAAAACCAATAAATCATACCTACATACTCACAGCTATAGACTCACACCTACAGCGGATCAGAACACAAATGTAAGCCTGATTATCTGCATGTGCAGAATTCAGGTTAGTCATGGGCAATGAATGAAGTTGCTCCAAGTCAATTTCATTGTCATATCAAAAATAAAGACTCCTACCTAAGGAGGCATAATTACTTAAGCATATCACCATGTATCAAAATTCCTAATTGATTTCTTACTAATTAAGGCCATTAAGCTTCTTCAAGGCTAGATTTTTGGGGATGTATAGCTTGAGTGTGAGGACTAGGGAAACCCCTTTAAGAGTCCACAGATATGCAGGAATTTACTTCAGAGCTGATGTGACCTAAATTCAGTAATTCCCAGGAAGCCTGTTTATATCATGAGGTGTGTTTTCTTAGTATGTTCATGGTACCAGCAATCAAATTCCTTGTACTAAATACTCCTGAAGATATTTCTTCTTCTTTTTTAAACTTTAAATACAACTAAATTTCACAAGCCTAGTCTCACAGTTATATTTTCATTTCTGTTTCATCTCACCAGGAAAATCTTTCTTATATTGTTTGATAGAATTTATACATATGCTGATATGTTTAAAATCTCCTGTGAAATAAAAATGAGTTTAAGTGTCCTGTGAAAATTGACTCTTTGACCAAGATTATCTAAAGAATTATATTTTCCTACCATATGTATACATAAACAGCAACAAATAGCTTGAAATATACCAGTGTTGAAAAAGATAGTAAAACAAAGTTTATTTCTCTCTGGATTCTGAATCACATTTTTCTTTTGCTTATTTTTATTATCTTTCCTTGCAAAGCTTATAGTATTAGTAAGGCAAAGAAATATTTCTGATCTTTCAATTGTTTTTCATTGTACAGTTAGTGAAATGAAAGGCTTCATGACTCATGATTTTTCTACTTGATTTAGATTTTTTTTTCTTTTTAGGTCAACCTCATGTTTGGCAAAACAAAAACAGAAACAACAAGCAAACAAAACAAACAAAAAACACAATTTCTTGTGCTTGATTTTCTGGATTCTTCAGAGCAATCAGTAAAGTTTGCCTGGCGGCTTCTCACGAAAGCCATGATAGATTCACAGTATGGAAATATCCAGCTTGAAATTCTTACATGTTTTTAGATCCGGAGAGCTAGCATGGGTCTTCACGTCTGTAATACTTTTTCTCATTGTTCTGACCACATACCAGAAGCAATGTAAGGGTCGGATGGATTTGTTTGGCTCTGGGTTCTGAGGGTACAGCACCATGTCTGCAGGCTGGTGGGGCTGTGGCACAGGGACCTGGGCAGAGGCTCCTCACATCTTAGCAGAAAGGAAAACAGAGCACCCAAGCCAGGACCAGAAGTGGGTGTCACCTCTGTGTGGTCCTCAGCAAGTCCATAGGAGATTGCTTATCTGTAAATGGAACATCAGCTCTAGGTTTTAATTAGAAGTGGTAATAGCTGAAAGATTCCAGGTAAAATTTTTATTTCTGTCAAGACAGAGAGGCCAGAAAAGGTTGGAGAAAGTGCTTTCAGTACTCAAAGTTTAACCTCCTCACTTGTGTGAGTCTAGCCCTTGGCCAGTCTGGCACACAGGTCCCATTCCATGGTGACAGCGTTATGGGAAAGGGGGAAGGTGAGCATGTAAGAGGGAGGTAATCATGCGTGGCTTATATGAGTGAGGAAGGCATAAAATACAGCAGTTTTCCGAGAATTACTTGACTGCTCATTGGAAAGGGGCTGGGACTTTGCAGTTTAAGTAGTTTTAGGAATGTTTAAGTTAGGCTTTCCATTGAAATTTTGATAGCCCCGAAGTTCAGTTTCTGGTTCTAAGCCAATAAGTACCGGCCCCTCCTTCAGTGCAGAAGTAAAGCCATGCTTGGTGTCAATGAAATCAGCACACTTGCTTCTTAGGTGTGGGGCTTTGCAGCCCCAGGGCCGCCCCATAGTTACTGGCTGGTCCACAACCTGAGGCTATGACCCACAGAGTGACAGAGGGTCACTCCCCAGAGGAGCTTCCCTCCAAGCCCAAGCTTGCAGAGTGTAAGTGATGCGCTCACCATTGAGCTAACACTCACACCCCAACAATTCCTTCAAAACATTTTCCTGACTCCAGAAAGAATCCATTTTCTTGCCTTTATTTTTCTGTTTTCATTTCTTCCTAGTTATGGAAGGATTAAGGGACAAATCAACCTTGGCTTTCTGCTTGTCATTGGGTTCACTCTGCTTCTTTCATTCTCTCCTTTGCTGTAAAAGATGACTTTAAATTTACTAAGCAGCCAGTTATCTGGTAGTTGATAGCCATGGTAAAAGCATAGCCAGGCCTAAAACACAGCAGGCATGTGATAAATGGTCCCAGAATATTACTATCAATTATAGCTCTTCTCTTTTCTTTAAAAAAAACTTATATGCATGTGTGTGTATGTGATGTGTGTTCATATGTGTTCATGCAGTGTGTGTTCATGTGTGTGGGCGTACGAGTTCCTGTGCACATGTGTGGAGGAGAGAGACAAGCTCTAATATCTGATCTCGGCTTCCACCTTACATGAGGCAGGTTGTCTTATTCATAAGCACTTTCATCCACGCGGGCTAGCTGGCCCATGAGCTCCAGGGTGATTCTTCTGTTCATGCCTCTCATCTCCCCATAGGAACATCAGGGTTACAGAGCTCTTGCTCCTGCTTCAGGTGGGTTCTGGGAGTCCAAACCTAGCTCCTCATGCTTCAGTGACAAGCACTTTTTCCAAGGAGTTATCTTCCCAGCCCACAGCTGATATTAGCTTTTTATACATCTGTAGTTTCAGTTCACGGGCCTATAAAAGCATCTATATCTAGCTGGTGTCTGTATTTATGCATTGTTATTTTTATTTGTGGGATCTATTCTAAATATGAGTGTGCATCACCATCAACAGAGCTCATATAATATATACAACAATATAGATTTATATATCAGTGTGGGATTCTTTTCAAAACGTGTTCTCTTTTTGAAATTTAGACATTATTTCCCAACTAGATTATTTTATAAACAAAGTCATCAATTGTACAGAGGCTAGTTCCCTGATAACCATGCTTGTAGGAACCTTAACAAAAAAGGTGCTTCCTATTACCTGCAGTCCCCGGAAGGTTTACTGGGCTCAGTGGATGTGACCTACACAAAGCGATTCTATTGTGATTTCATCCACTAGGGTTTGTGTTCATTGTTATTCTACTCTAATTTTTCATTTAGACAATGAAATTGGTTTTCCATGCAAATTTCCCAGCTATCTGTTCTTTTCTCCATTTTTCAAGTTGCATAATTTAGTCAGATTAATTTTGTTTGCCTCTATGAGCTTTGGTTTTTATGGTTTTTTTTACAGTTAAAAAATAGATAATCTTCACTCTCTGGTTATGGAGCTAAAGCTCTACTTCAAGATAAATATGTCCTTGCCGTGATTTCTTGCCACTCTTGCTTTTAAACTAAAAAAGGAATGTAGGGAGATCCTTGAAGCTATGTAACAATCCAATCAAGTGCTGCACCCCCGTTTAAATGTGTTCAGCAATTGTCACCACTGGCATCATTAACTTTTATCTTCTCATCTGCTATAATTGGTGATTGATGATGAGGGTTTCTAATTACAAGCCTGATAATGGGCCAGTTGGGTTATGTCGTGCCTAAGGCTGCGTGAGTGTGTCCCTCACAGCTTCTTACATTTTAGCTCACAAATGATAATGTCCTACAGTATTCAACTGCTTGAATCTTTAGGGAATCTTCATCTAATTTTTCTTACTCTTTAAAATACCACCACTCAGGAGTCTTAGCGCACAGATTCCCATTTCAGATAACTGATTCTTTCACTTTATAGTTAAAACCATCGAATGAAATAGCACAAAACAATAATAAAAGTAAAACTTTTAGGTTTGCTTGACCAACTGATTTCGTTAATTAAACACTGCTTGCAGTGATAAGTATGTCTGTGTAAATGGATCTATAAAGGATCATCCATGGGAGATTAATCAAAATTGAACACATTTTCAGGAAAGCAATTTCAGAAATGAAACATCCCAAGCCACATTTTATGAAAAAAGAACAGAAAAGTGGGTTTAAAACCTAGCTTTGAGATAGGAAAAGTGATTGTATTTTATACACACAACCGACAAAATTTTGGATTTGTTATAAGGGCAATCATAATAATAAGACATGAAAATTATTATAACCATGCTTTTTAAAATTGAATTATGATACCAGATTACTTTTATTAAAAGTTGGACAAAACTCACTAGACCCATTGGAAAAGGTTATGTAAAAAATGTTCTGGCAGATTGTTGCCTAAATGCTAATTCCTATTAAAACATATTGTTGAATTGAACAAAAACAACAAAGGAAACAATGGGTGTGAGCTGCTTGCTGTGATCACGGACAAGACAGGGCACAGTCACTAAGTGGAATATGCCAGTTAGTCTGTGTTCTAAGTAAAATCAGACTAGGCAACAGCAATGAGAAATTATGCAACTTCCAACAATATTTTTTTCAGGAACTATTGAAATTATTGTCATTTCTAAGGAGAAAAATAAATATTGTTTAATAGAATCAGCTCATTTAATGTATAATAAATTAACACACAATGAGCTCATTTGGGGAAGCCATGTCCTGTGTGTATAATTGAACTGAGCCTTAACATTAAAATTCATCTCTCAAGTACCGGGAACCTTAATATTGGCCACAATAAATATTGTTTACTGCCTGTCTACCATGTGCAAAGCTCTTATATTGGGTCTGGTGCAGTGCAGGAACTTCAAGCCATCGTAGTTTCTATCTCTCTAGGGTTAATGGCAGCAATGGAAACTCACTCAAGGTATGATCATGCAGCAAACCCAAACAGCATATACGTAAAAGTGAGTAATGGTGATGACATGAATGTCCCCAGGATGGAAAAGTGGACATTTCCAGTTCAACTGCTCAAAAGAAGCACCTTAGAGATTGATTGGTTCTGGACTGGATCAAGACAGAGAAAATAGGTAGAGTAGACAGGTATGACATGAAGGAAAGTGAAGAAAATATGGAAAAAAAAAGACAAATACAAGATACATTTGGTAGTCAGCTTGGTTGCCTGCTAGCTTTCCCCTTGAGAATGAAGAAGTGAGGCAGAAAAGAGAAATATGTACAAGGTTTGGGGTAGTTTGGTTGTGTGTAGATGACAGTTGAGAATCACAGCGTCCACTCTCCAAGCTGTTTGCAAATGAGCCCCTTGGCCCTGCCTCTGTCTCTGCCGCTCTACTTTTAAAAGCCTTTGCCTTTCCGCAGAGTTCACCATGTTCTCACGGCTCTATGCCACATCCACACCTACCTCATTTTGTTGCATACTTTTCTGGGTAAATATGAAAATCTAGATAACAAAGGGGAACCTCGAGGTAAATTATTAGCAGATGATTTTTTTTTCTGGAAATAGAACCTAAATAGTCAAAGGTATCATGAAGAAGAAATTAGCAGAGATTTTACCATCTCTCCCCGTCTTCTGACTTCATCTCATTCCTTCCGTGCTTTCCCTGTGAGTTGCCATCCAGTTTCTACCTGACTTTTCTCTGATCCCCTCCACACTATTCATCATGATGCTATACAATTATTGATGCAGATGCTCAGAGTACCTACACTATATTTAGAGTGATACCATGGGACCTACACAAAGAGACAAAATCCAACTCTTACACAGATCACACCTTCGAGAGACCCAATGAACAAATGCACCATAGCCAGATCCCTAATATAAACAAAACCCTGATCTGAACCCGGCCTGGGAGACCAGCCTACTATACAGCACCCAGGGAACCAGCTTTCTGTAAATCAGATTTGCTGGGATCCAGACTGCTACCAAACTGGTTAATTAATCCAGGAAGCTGCAAATAGCTTCTATAATAATCAGCGTCAACGGGAAGGACTTGATAACATGCAGCTTCTTTAGTCTTTGTTCCTGTTTCTAACTTGAAAACAACCAGAGGGAGAAAAATGTTCTTCTAAGCAATCACATAGGAAGCCCTGCTTCCAATAGACCTGCCCATGGCTACCCCTCACCGTCAGCCTGCAGCCAAGGCATAGCCAAATCCTTCCCTTTTCTCCAAGACAAAGCTTCCCATCACTTCTCCTCCTTTGATTCTTTCCCACACCCACAATGCAAGTGGTGATGGCCAACTCCCTTGCTGGAACAAACCTTTGCTTTTCTCCTCTGCGAGATCTTTGTTTTCCATCCCACAAGAGTGCAAGAGTCAGGCACCGTAGCAGAAGTGGGTGTTAGATCTGCAAAAACCACAGAACACTATAGTAACACTGGTATTCACTAACTCAGATCTGTAGAAGTCAAATTCCTACCCAGGGAAGCTAGGTTAGTTGCTCCGTTTTTCTTCAACCAGCTGTGCTCTGGTCCACATC
Source organism: Zapus hudsonius (assembly GCA_004024765.1). Lineage (NCBI taxonomy): Eukaryota > Metazoa > Chordata > Mammalia > Rodentia > Dipodidae > Zapus > Zapus hudsonius. Next base: position 41,828 of record PVHP010008084.1, on the reverse strand, counting down.
TTTAGGGAGAAAGTTTTGGGTCACACCTAAATTTTGCCAGTCTCATTTTTAGTTACTACACACAAATAAAATTTAAATAAAAGTTTTCATACTCAACTGCATTCCTCATAGTCAGAAACTGGGGGCACAGGGAAGGATGGAGTGATTATGGTCTTCATGATGTATACAGTTAACTCCTTCACTGGTTCTTTCTTCTGTCGCTCAGCTGTTTCTAGTTCCCCAGGACTGGAAGAGAGAATTGAATGGTGTGACAAGTCCAGTTGTCATTTGCTATGGAGCTTATTACTGTGCCTCTCAAAATATTCTTGGAAAACTAGAGTGTGGCAGCAGGGATGATGACACTGGGGATACTCCAGAGTTACCAGAGAGCAGAAGCATGGTCATCTGTAACCAAGTTTGCTCCGTTTTGGTGAAGTAGGAAGCTGGAAGTTAAGTTGTTCAGGACCAAACAGCACAGACTCTAATTCAGATGAATTGGCATAAGAAAATGTTTGTCTATATATTGGGCTTTGTGGGCCATAGCTTACCATCACAACTATTCAGTTCGGTTCTTGGACATATCCAGAGATAATGTTTAAGGGAATCAGCATGCTGTTTCAATGAACTATTGATTGGACACTAAAATTTAAATTTCATGTAATTTTTATATACCATAAAAGCTTATTCTTCTTTTAACTGGCCCTTCCCACCAACTTTACCATTGTAAAAACTATTCCTAGGTTGTCATCTATACAAAAATAAGCAGTGAGTCCATTCCCCAAATACCTGGATTTATAGAACTTAGTCATAAACCAACAGAAAAAGTCCCAGGGAAGGACAATTCATATTGGTGGACAGTGTTGTCAAAGGAGGTCCAAAGAGCTACCAGCTATACTTGAGCAGTGCTGGGAAGGGAAGTGCAGAGAGCAGAGGGAGTTCGCAGTGGGTTTGCCATGGGTGTTAGCTGAGTATGAGGTTGCCTGCAAGAGAGATAGGAGATCATGGTGGCATGTCAGCAGGCTGGGGTGAGGGAGGAGCACTGCTGAGTGAATGGGGAGTGTTCTTGATCATGGAGACAATTTGCATTTAGGACTAGGTCTTTTGAAGTAGCTAATCCTTACAAAGTCAAGGGACCAGACAAAGATGTAATGTTATTATCAGTGCCAAACTTTGCAGGGTCTGTAGGAAGTGTGAGTAGTGAATAAGAGCTTGGAGTATCCAGTCGGACTGCCTGGTCCACATATGAGTAGTGGCACTGCCCTCTGGGTGATCCTGGGCAGAGGCTAGGGTATAATGTCAATATCCCAATAGTGTTGTTGGGGAAATTTCTGGAATTAGAGCTTAAAGCATCTATATGTTCAGTGTCCTTATCAGGCAGGCTTTCCTATTCCAATGCTCTTATTAACATCACCATTAGACCCTGGAAGGTGAGTTTTAAATAAATGCTATTTATTTCAAGACTCTCTGAAACATCTATTCATTGAAATAACCAAGTAATGATTTACACTCCAAGACTCATGGAATCCTTTCAAAATCTCATTCTTGCTCTGCTGAGTAAACTATGATGTCATGATTCTTATACAGTCCTAATTAAACCACTATTGAATGAGCCACCTTAAATCAGACTTCAAAGTCTCAGTAAATATGCAGCCTTGCCCTTTTTCCTCTGAGGTAGTACTGATATTTAAAGCAGTAAGCAGGAATTGTGTCTTTGTCTTGTCAACAGTGTGTGGGTGACATTTGAGAGTTGGTGTATGTAAAGCTCTCATCTTGATGCCAGTCTCAGTCCTAAATAATTTATGAAGTTCAGCATCTAAATTCCCTCCACCCTTACTGACAATGGGAAAAATGCAGAAACAGCCCCGCCCAGTATGCCTACAATTCCAGCACTTGGGAGGCTGAGGCAGGAGGATTGTGAGCTTGAAGTTATCCTGGGCTACATAGCAAGATCTTGTCTCAGGAGAAAAAAACTGGAAGCAACAATATCCTTCAATGGATGAGTGTGACGAATGTATAAATAAAATGAGACATAGACATACAATTGATGCCTTGAAATGGAAGGAGATTCTGACAGGCAAGACAACCTGCATGAACCTTGAAGACATGCTAAGTGAGAAAAGCCAGTTATCAAAGGACAGATGTTGCACGATTCCTCTTCTATGAGATAGCCTGAATTGTTGAATACATCAGTACAGGAAGTAAAATGAAGGTTGTCATGTCTAGAGGAAGAAAAAATGGAGGATTATTATTTAAAAGTGATGGGGATTCAGTTGAGGCTGGTGACAGAGTTCTGGAGATGATGGTGTTGGTTATGGTTGTATGAATGTGCTTCCTGCCACTGAGTTGTGATTGAACAGCAAGGGTCATGGTTGCAATTTCTTGGTGTGTACAACTTACCTCAGTATTTACCATCTCTATCTTTATATATGTATGTATATATATATATATGTGTAAATGTGTATATGTATATGTGTATTTATATACATATATATGCATGCATCTATAGGGAAATATATAAATAATTTTTTACTGTTATCCTGTCCCTTATCACAGCAGTTCCCCTTCATTCTTCTTAATAAAAACTGTATTTTTCAAATAATGGTGGCTTATCTATAAGGACAAAGCCTTTATCATCCCCAAACTAATAGTACTTTGATAACTATCTCTCCTACTAAAATAAAATATTCTGTCCTTCTCTACATTAGAAGAAGTTTCATTGTGGACATCTAGTTTTAGGCGTTTTCAAATAAGGACTTGTGGTAAGGGTGATCTAGTTGGCTGCCTTCCACTGTGCGTGTATGCATAAGATGTTTTATTAGTAAAGTGTCATCTGCAGTTAAGGCTTGTTGAAAGCTGACTCTGGGGACATGGTGAGCTCCACCCCCTCAGGCACATGCACCTAAAACATGTCATTTATAGCCCAAGGGTTGGCAAGCTGCCCTTGAGGGGATACACCATTTCTCACAGTGCTGGGTGCACCCCATTCCCAATCTTGAGACTTGAACGGAGGTTGCTACTGCCTATCCATGGTACAAAGTCCTGCACTGGGAATTACTAATTGAGGGCAGGGTGCTCTGCTGGGGTCCCTTCATTGATCCATGACTCCAGCTGATTGCTTTTTAAGAGGCTATTCCAATCACTTCTGCTGGATGTTCAGGGCTACTCCAGTTATTTCTGTTGAATGTTGAAGGTGCCAGTCTGATGATGCTTGGGATTGATTTCTTCCACTTTTCAGCGGGCTTCTCCAGTCATTTTTGCTGTGTGCTGTTTAATTCCTGCATGGTGTTTTTTTCATTATCTGCTACATGACATTGCTTCTTTTACTTTTGCTTTTCAAAAGTGAAAGTGTGATTATTGTGGATTATGTGTGTATGCAGGTGAGAGACAGACACAGACGCAGAGATCGATACACAGCAAACATCAATGTGTTTGGGAGTGTGGAGTTACAATACCACGTGGTGCCAGAGCCCTCCCTTGGAAAATTGCTCTCTGGTCCAGCTACAAGCATGAGGGAGAGTGGAGAGGTCTGTGAGGACTGATGGGCACCTGGACTTTGGGATCTAATATTGAGTTCCACCAAGAGGTACCCAGGGTCAAGGTCAGTTTATGTTCTGTCCCAGGCTTAGTGGATCACAAAGGTTCTGGAGGGGAGGAAAGAACCATGGTGCATGCAGCCAGGGAAGACAGAAGCATCATATGACAAGAGAAGGCAAAACAAGACGACCTTTAAAGATCTAGGAAACACCAATGTAATGTTCACTGTGGGGCCTCAGACCCACCCACCCTCTTGGCATTGGTGGTCTGCAGCCCTGTGTAGCAGGTCTCTGAGAGACAGTGTCCGCCTACAAGATGTCTGAGTGTAGACACAAGTCAGTGTTTTGATGTGTTTGGACATTTGCCAGCCATGCATGGTAGAAGCAGTTTTCAGAAAACTGGTAGCTGATGCAGTAGACAGTGTGGGTATGTTCATCTCTGAAGTGGGGACATTCCTGATTGCCAAGGGCAGGGCTTCATGAGGAAGCATGAGATCCCCATGAAACATTGCCCAACTGGTTAGCAAAGACTTGGCCACACTGTGCTCTACACTGTGCATGGATGAGAGCAATCTGAGTAGAATCGTGTTATAACCATGTTATAAACCGCAATTGGAGTGCTGGGCTCCACAGAAGCCACTCATTACTGAAGATCCCCATGACAGCCATGACTCTGACCTTGAGCTTGTGTGCCAGCAATGCCTCTGCTTCCACAGGGCCTCCCTGGAGAAGGCTGCCATTGTAATCATGTTGCACGGTCAAAACACATAATAACCCAAAGCACCCGATGAGAGGAAAAGTCTTTATTTTTGGTTACAGTCTTGAGAGGAAACTTCATATGTCAGGGAAAAAAATATGGTAGAACAGAGGCTGGACATTACCTCCTCCCCAACAGCAGGTGGAAGACAGCAGTAGGAGAGTGTGATGAGCTAACACTGGCAAGCGAGGGGCTGATAAATCTCAAGGTCCACCCGAGCAACACGCCTCCTCCTGCAAGGTTCCACCTCCCAAGTTGTCATTAGCTGGAGACCACACATTCAAAACACATGAGTTTATGGGGGACATTTGACTCAAACCACCACAGCCCCTCCCTGATCCTGCTCTCCAGCAGCTGGGGACTCCCCCACCAGTCCAGTGCATCAGGGTGGTGGCATTCTTTAGCCCCAGGTCCCACTTAGCTCCTCAGCTGATTTGCTCCTTATCTTAGTTTTAGGGGGAAATAAGTTGAATTTGTGAAGATTAAAAATGTTTGAGTCACTTGAGGTATGGCATTCTTAGACTAGTTGAGCCTCCCTCTTCCTTTGCCATATCTAATTACAAAATAGTGAAATAAATAAATATGGAACATGATAGGACACAATAAGGCAAAAATGATCTACAGGCCCAGGGAAACCCCTGATCCCACCATGACTGGAGTAGTCTGATCTATGTGGAGAGGGTTCATGACCAGCACAGACAGTGCTGCGTGTTCCCCTTACAACTCTCTCTCTCTCTCTGGCTTTTATGGATACAACAGCACTGTCCCTAGCAGTTCTCAGGTTATCTCAAACACTGTCAAGGTGCACACTTGTATACCTAAAAGATAGGAGAAATTGAGTGTGGCATCACACAACTGTAATCCCAGCATGAGGTGATGAGTGAGTGAAAAAAATCGTGAGGTCTAGGCCAGACTGGGATATGCAGTGAGACAGGCTTACAAAAGACAATACAAGATTAGGAGAGAAAGATTGGTTCAATTAGATTTTACCACACTTTATTTCTGTCTAGTTTTCTTAGCTTTGTTTTGCTCTTATTGGAGCCACCTTTCCTGTAAAAATTGAGTGATTTACAGAAAGAACACACATATGTAGTTTACGGTCAGTAGAGAATATGTCTGCTATATATATATCCACATGTTACACAGATGCCATACATTGGCTCTAGGATGAAAAAGTAGTTGGAAAAGGTTCCATTTCAGTGATGTCATAAGCATTTTTTCATGGGCATTTAAAAAAGTTAAGGCCAAGTATAGGAATTTACACTTTGAGAGAGTTGACCTCCAATTCATATGGATATATGTCAAAATTAAAAAAAAATAACAGGGCAGTTATTTTTTAAAAGTATACTGGGTTGGGATTTTTGGAGTGGCTTGAGGAGGGTCTGGGAGAGGTATCAACCCTGTGGGAGGGACTGCCTCAGTGTTTATGGGAAGGGCCTTGCTAAGCCAGAGAAAATGTCTTGAGATGATCAGGTGATCTGGAGATGTGATATTGCTGGTCAAACCCTGCCTTTATCCGGCCAATTGGTAGTACATAAAAGCAAATCTTTGGGCTTTTAGGACACCCTAACTTGCTTGGGTACTGGGGTAGTTGAGGAGCCTTGTGGGATAGAACTGTTTAGAATCCTCACCAGGAGATGAGTCACAGGCCATCACCTTGCCTTCCATGGCCAAAGAATTACTTTTGTAGCTTTGACTTGAAACAGTAACCAATCTAGAACACAGATGTCAAGAAATATTTCATGTAGCTTTAGTATACTCAAATAAAACAGTAAGGAAGGAGGGAAGCAGGGAAAGGTATGCCAGCCTTCAGAGAAATTAAAAATATAAAAATTGATGGTTAAAGCTCTCATCCTTGATTACTTAAGAAGTTATTTGAGGGTAAACAATTTTGGGGGAATGTCAGATGGTTGAAGTGTTATAGAATTATGCTAAAGGCCTCACCATCATTAGCATGCAAAATCCCAAGGACAGTGTCCTCACAGATCTCTACTAGAAATCCAGAGTTCTCAGCAGATTAACAACCCGGGTAAAGAACAGTGCTTTTTGCTCTTAAGTCCAGTTGCATAAAGATGTCCAAGCAGGTGTGCAACTTTCATTGAAACAGTGACTGTCATTATTGTCTTGCAGAGAATGAAAGCTTTTCGTGTTATTAATGTGCTACCTTTTACAGACCAAATGGGCCGTCACTTCATGGCTAGAGAAAGGCCAAATGAATAATAATGGGCCAGACTCTCATCCATGGAATCAAATAGATGTTTTCTATTGAGTGATGTGATAAAGGACCCTCACTTAATAATAGTAATAAATAATAGGGTAATTTCCATGCCGTTGCTAAGAGTTTCCTTTCTTCTATGTCATCGCATGTCTAACTACAGGAAATAATGACATTCTCAGTCTTAAATCTCCACTTTTTATCTTTCATTGCTGTAGTGGTTATGGTTGTTTCAGCTGAAAATGGAATCTTAGGTCCCCAAAAGAGGAAAATGTGGCCAAAACAGTATCGCACGGGGAGCTTGGTGTGACCAAGATGGGAGGGGAGCTCAGGACAAAGGTGACTGTTATGAGGACTTGGTCAGAGGGAGGCTTTGACTACCAGCTGTCCCCCATTTATTGGCATGATAGTTATGGAGAAACACACTTTGTTGATAATGGTTGCTTCTCTAGTGTTTATGTTGCTCTTGATGGTATACACCAGTTGACTAACGTAGTGGATTAAACTTGCCTGGCATTCTGAATCCAAGAGTATATTGTAAATTCATAAGATGGGACAGTACCAATCATGAGCTAGAGACAGCTCAGAAGATGTGAAGCATGTGTCCCTGTGCAGAATAATATAACTCTGCTTTTTTTCTCAAGATGGCATTACTCTACTCTCTCAGCCAGTAATTTGCTCTATTGTCCTGAAGTAGCTCTGCTATTTCTCTGGAGCTCTAGGTGTGCCTTAACCTTAACTCCCCTGGGATTAACAAGCCCTTGTTTAGACACTCTGGCTACCTCTGGAGTTTATGTTATACATGCTTGTTTTCTTGTGTGGCTGTAAGCCTCTTTGCTACCTCACAATGTAGGTGATTATCACTACCATTTATTTGACACGTGTGTAAAAACTAAAAAATAGGGAGGCTTGTCTATGTGTCCATGTTTGCAGAACTTGTGCAGAGTTAAGGTTGGAGCCCAGGCAGTGGGATTCTACCATCCATGATCTCAACCGTGTTGTGTGAACAGCTCTTCTCTCTGTGTGAACAGCTAGCCTAGTGCCTTAGATGAGAGTCATTGAGTGCTTGGCTCACCAATATGCTGTGCAAATATAAGACAATATCACTGAGAACAAGGAAGTGGAGGATGTGTTTGACATCACTCTTTAAGCTCTTGCTTTATCTTTCTGGTGTTTCTGTCCCCAGGTATGTTTTGGTCTGAGTACCTGGATCTTTCTAAATATTCTCAATGTTCCCAAGAGTAGGGAAAATAACTTTAAGGAGGACATTTCTCTTAGAGTGAATGATCCGTGTTTCTAGAACATTTACTATATTACTTGTTTTCCTTCTCCTCTGCAGTCTCATTTTATGCTGTAACAGTTTTGCTAAACTACAAAGGAATACTTTGAAAAGCACTCTGTCACGTTCTTCCACAATGTCTTCCTAGTGTCAATACACATAAAGAAAAAAAGACTAATTTTGGATCCAGACAGATGCTCTTTTGGTTCCCTGAATGACATTTTCCTAAACAAACTGCTGAATGCTTCAGAAATGAGAGCTGTGATGTCTAGTGCAGGTTGAAAAGAATGAAAATAATCCACACAGAAGAGTCCTGATGTGCTCTGGTAAATATTTATAAGATCAATTTAAGAGAAAATTGGAAAATATTTGCACTTTAAAAAAGTTTTATTCTTATCCATAGTGTAGTAGACAGTTTCATGTTGCTGAGATGAGAATCCAACCAAACACAGTATTATGGGAGGAAGGGATTTTATATCAAGATTATAGATCCAAGTGGAAGTTCCATCAATGGTGACAGAAGCTGGCACCCATTCATGAATTCAAGCAGAGAGAAAATTCAAGCAGCCAGCAAGCACCAAAAAGCAGCAAGTGCAAAATCCGACAGCAAGCAGGACCTCCAGAGCCCAAACTGCTCTCTACATCTTTGGACTGGAATTCAGATCCACACACGTTTGTTCTAGACTCCAGGATCCACCCCAGTGACTGGTGGTTGGAGACACAAGTTATAAGCTTTAATAAAATACCTGAGTCTATGGGGAATATACATTAACACTATCACACATATAAATAAATAGAATGGCAAATACATAAATATCATTCATCTGAGAGTCTAGTGTCAGCTTCTAAAATTTTCACCAGATAATCAATATGTACCAAGAATAATTTTCTTAGGAGTTCTCCTAAGTAGTCTCTGAGATCGTGGTTTCTTCCTTCTTGGAAAGTTTTATGACCCAGGGACTTTAGTGAAAGCTTAGTGTTCTAGTAAGAGTAACTTTTTAATAAAAGTTTCCATTGCTTTTAAGTTCTTGCAACTCACATAAAAGTAGGGTCACCATCCTCAGGGTGGTATCTAGTGATCTGTGCTAGGGGGTGTGGGTGCATGAAGTGGGTTTACCAAAGAAAAGTAGCCAGAGACATCAATGAAGCAAACCTTACAATGGAGCACAAAACAGAACAGAAATACAGAAGCTAAAAACCTGAACCAAATGTGAGAGAAAAGCAAGACTATAACTTTCTAACATTCTTGAATTTTTGACAGTACATGAGATGGGTGAAGGTGACCCCAGATGCTATGTGGATTGCCGTTAATTCAATAATATTTATCAAGCATCTTCTAAGTGTCAAACTATCTTCTACTTCCCTGGTATACATCAATAAAGAAAAATGGCACCTGACCCACACTGGACTCTTACCATGGCCTGGTCAGGGACCATACCAAATGCTTATAAACATTATCACATTTAACTATCACGTGTCAATGAGGACACAGAGAGGCAGAGATTAAGCCACTTGCCCAGAGCCACACAGATAGTACTCAGCCCTGTAGAGACCACATTAACCTCTTCACTGAACCATACTGTTTAGCATCTTGGTTTGAGATGGTCAAAATATTAACTCCATTTATAGACGAGATACTTGGGCCCAGTAGAATAACATGACTAATTTAGAATAGTCCATGACGCGTTCCAGAAATAACCATGCCCACGTGTCTTGCTGTGAAAGGAGCTTCTTCAACATTTCACATAGCCTTTATATCTGCAAAACCAGATGTGGAGCAACCTGTGCACTTTCAACATTGGGAAAGAACTTTCAGTCATCGAAATGATGAATGTAGAATGAAAGTCTATAATGGACTTGATGGATTACAGTAACAAAAATGTCTTTCTCCTCCGAGGATGCCGTGAGTCGTCGCAGAGGAGAGTTCCGTTCTGTTTTCCCCTGTGGGCTCTGGCAGCAGTGGGGACAGAGCTCACACCGTGGGTCACTGCAGTGTCTTCGTCTGCGTTTGGTCTGTGGCCGAACTGGAAGGAAGCAGGGCGATTCCACAGAGCTGGGCACAGAAGCAGGGTGTATGTCAGCGAAATATGAGAGAAAACTCTTGGGACACAGGAGTCATGAGTGTGATGAGCAAATGTGTGTCATGTGTCATTTATTGAATGTGGAGAGGTTATATTTATAGAGAAAAGAAGCCAGAAGGACTAAGGGCAGGGGGAGGGCAAGGGGATTGGTCAGGCAGGGTGGTGAATAGGCATCCTGCGAGTGGATAGGTGAATGCAGACAACCTGTGAATGTCTAATTTGCATAAGTTGAGGGGCTTGTTCAGCCCTGAGCAGTGGGAAATACGTGATTCTAGACATAGATTTGATGGTGATGGTTACAGAGAAATTTGTCACCTGGGTCTGTCACCTATTGTCAGCCCTGCTGGGGTGAGAACACTGGATTCACTGTGGCTTAGCACTTTGGCTTGCTTAGGGAGCTGGGAGTTTTAGGGTTAAGGGTGGAGATGGTGAAACTCCTGCCAGAGACAACCTGGGGTATTAGCTTGCCTCAACTTCCCTTAATCCTATGTCCTCCACAAAGTCCAACATAAAAGTAAGATAGCCATGTTTTTGCTTGCTATTATTTATTTTTAGCATCTCTCTTGAGAACTTTAATATGTAGACATACTGTAATTTGAAGTATTTCCACCCCATTGCCCTCTTCTCTCCCCTCCCTCGTTCTCATTCCACTGAGCATTCTTCTCTTCCCAACTGCTTCTTCCTCAGATTTGATGTTTCATTCCTTCAGTCATATTTTTTAAATTGAGTACTGGAAGGTACACTTGAGCCTTTATTGTATTTTATTATTATTATTTTTTTTTTGGCTTTTCGAGGTAGGGTTTTGCTCTAGTCCAGGCTGACCTGAAATTTACTATGTACTCTCAGGGTGGCCTTGAACTCACGGCGATCCTCCTACCTCTGCCTCCTGAGTGCTGGGATTAAAGGCGTGTACCACCACGCCTGGCTTGAGCCTTTATTTTTAAGATAGACATAAGAGCTTCTAATAGGTCACCACATTGGAATTGAGTATTAGGTAGTTGTTAATGTTTTATAGACTATTACTTTTTAAATTTGCATATTCTAAATATGTATAGTACTTAGCTCGTTAAAAAAACAAATCAAATAAGTAACATACTATTGTTAAGGTGTCAGTTAACATATTACAGTGTTAAGATGATAGCTTTTAAGAATAATTACAATATGAAAAATTAAAGTAATTCTCTGCAAGTGGTTCATAATGTCCATGCCTTATTACTTCTCTCTTGCCCCTTATTCACAAGCTGCAAGTTAATAGAAAACAGAAGAATGATGTGTGTGTGTGTGTGTGTGTGTGTGTGTGTGTGTGTGTGTGTGTGTGTGTACAGGCTCAGGATATTACTTTTGTGTATCCAAGGATTATTTTATTCAGTTTATTTGGATTTCAGGAAAGCAGGAAACACATTTAACCCTTAAGCATCATGGGAATAGGTCATATAACATAGTCAGGAACCTCTCACAACAAATTAAATATAGCCAGGTGTGAGAGAAAATAAATTCCATATGTTAAAAATGATTTGAAGAGATAGAATTTCACAAGAAAATACAAATGGAATCTTGGGGTCCTTTCATTAAAGTACTTATTAAGCTGCAATATGTCTAATATGTCTAATAGCCAGAGTTTATGGAGCAAATAGGATGAAGTTACTATTGTTGTCAGAAATATCATTAAGTAAATATTCAAAGCACCTCAAAAAAAAGTAGACTTCTTTTCTTTTAGGTAGAGTGGTCACTGAGATTTTATGAAGTTACTGGAACTGTAGTGAATGTTCTAGAAACTTCTTTAATCCTGAGCTCTAGGGATGTAATCAAGAGTCTAGAAGGCAAATGGAATCTCTTTCCAGTTGAAGAAGAGTTTTAGCAATATGCCTGAGCCCATGAAAGTTACTTGACATGGATAAGCTTGTTCCCTAGTCACTTTAACCCCGTGTGGTTTTAAAATTGTCCTCCATGAACAGAGTGGACATGGAAGGATTTAGCAACTCACTGGATTTCCCGAAGCACCTGAAGCCTAGACTCTGAGTCCAGTTCTCTCTGCTTACAGAGCACTCCACCCAGGTCATGTTGTCTCCTAAGGAGAAGGACTAACAGGGAGATGAGGACCAGGGACAGTGGGGACAATGCCTAGAGGCAAAGACACAAGAGCAGGGCAAGTATGTGGAGTGGTGAAAGGAGGTGGGGTGCAGAAGCTGCTTGACTCTGTCCTGGATGGCTAGGTGTTTTCTTATCACTGGACCGCAGCCATTCCTCATTCACTACCAGAATCTACATCCTATGATATACTCTACTAAATATATTCCAATGTTCATAGACAGGAGGCCTGAACTTTGGGTGATTACATGAAAGTCCCAAGGTCAGATAGTAGGAAGGCCAGCTCCTGCTAACCCTAGAGTCTGTGCTGTTTTTCTGTTTTTCTCTATAGAATGTATAATTTCCCCTGAAACACTATAAATCAGTCTTGGCCTGCAAAGTTTACCAGACACATCCAAATCTACTAGTTCTAAATATTTTGTTCCCAACTCTAATCACTTCCTAATTCATTTCATTTCATTCTGCTTCAGCCTTTAACAGGGAAATCAGAATGGCTCCAGGCTGCTCCTCTAGGGATTGAATGCACAGGAATGGGAGGAGGCATGGCGAGTATCACCTCTCTCCAGACCTCCTTTCTTACCGTGTTAGTTCTGGGGCAATTTCTTTCATGCTCCAAATATGAGAGTCAGTTCATAAACATATTACAATAGATTAGCTGTTAGGATAAAAAAATTTGCAATGTGATATACAAAATAAAAATTTTGGATAATATCAAAAGTATTAAGCTGGGGCATTATGACATATGCCTTTAATCCCAGCACTTGGGAGGCTGAGGTAGGAGGATTTCTGTGAGTTTGAGGCCAGCCTGAGACTGTATAGTGAATGCCAGGTCAGCCTGGGCTAGAGTGAGACCATACTTCTATATATATATGTAGTCTGGAAAGACCAGTTGCTTCTCTTTCCATTTGGCTCTCTGGGTTTACTGATTTGTGCACATGGACAAAGACCTGCTGATGGTGTCTGAGAAGATAGGCTGGAAGCCAAAGGGATGGCCCATCGTAGCGAACGTTTGTTTGTTTGAATATGAAGGAAGTTCCAAAGGGGCCCATGTACTGAAGGCTTGGTCTCTAGCTTGTGGTGCTAGTTTAGGAGGGTCTGGAAAATTTAGGAGATAGAGAAAGTTGGGGATGTGTACTTGGGGACTGTGCCTTGTCCCAGGCCTATATTTTTCTGTGCATCTGTCTCTGTCTGTGTGTCCCTCTCTGCTTGTTGGAGATGTGAGCATCTTTTGCCCCATGCTTCCATGATCTCTGTCTCAATATAATTTCAGAATCACTGTAGCTGAGATCTCTATGGACTGAAATCTCTGAAGTTGCCTTTCTCAGGTATTTGGTCACACCAACAAGAAAAAAAATAAGAAAAAAAATCCCAGTTACTTTTGATTTTCAGTATCTTATTATATATTATGACTGTGCTGTGGGGACATTTTTAACCAAGGTTAACTAGTTATATAACATAGATCAGAAGCTCTGTTCTAGACCCAACAGATGCACAAAATTATATGTGTATCTGTATTATTTAAATAAATAAGTGGATTGGCACAGTGGACAATGAATAAAAAATGTTGACTTCCTGTAGCTTCTGTCCTTTTACAGGGAGCCTCTCTGGCTAGCCAACATATAGGTAAATTTGAAGGAATGTTAGTACAGGGACTTCTCTGTATCTTTTTTCTACCTTTCTTATTTCACAATTGTCAGAAGTTTAAGTTGGGGAAGTGAGGTGAAGAAAGTATCTCTTTCTCATTGTTGACTGACCCTCATGCCCTGTCTCATCCTCAGTGCCACGAGAGTGTGACTTGAAGCTGGCCTTCCTCCTCAGATTGTCTCCTTTGAGCCTCCAACTCAGTGCATGGGAACATGCTTAGTGTCAGTTGGTACAGCCATGTACCATTTCATTTTCAACAGAAAAGCAAGGCCAGAAGGTGGCAATTTTATAAAGCCAGAGACTTATGCTATGATCAGTTGAGAGTTAATAGTATTGTTATTTTCTTTTACTTAACCATAAGTAACTCATCAGTGATTTGGTAACCTGCTAGCATTAAGCACAAATCAGGGCAGATTTGGATTGGTATGATTTTTATACATATTAACTGTATATTCCAAAGTGTCTATGCTTACTCTGTTTTACCACCCATGATACAACCTGGCTTGGCTGTTTCAACAGAGCCAAAGTTCAAGGGCAGCTTCCGTGATCTGGCCGTGCTAAGCAGCTCCCACACTCAGGAAGGCCACAGTCTTGTGTTACTATTCTGCAATTGCTCTCTCAGAACTTCTAATTATTTTTTTAGCAAAGGGGTCTCATGTTTTTATTTTACACTTGGCCTTGAAAAGTATGTAGCGGGTCTTGCTTAGATTCTATGCTTTCAAATGAGCGAAAGGAAGTTCTAGGAAAAGCAAGACCAGAAGGTGGCAACTTTATAAAGCCAAAGACTTGGGCTATGATCAGATGCAGACACAAGATGAACATTGAATGAGAGAGAGCTGAGCAGAGAAGCAGGTCATGAAAGTGGTTCCCAACCTTTAAGTCACGTCTTTGCATCACACTTAATTATGGGCTTTTTAATATGTGAATTCCCCGAATAAGAGAGAGACTTGTAATGTCATTTGAGAAATGCGTATCCAAAGTCAAAGGCTGATATGGGTTTTTTTTTTCAATGCTTAGCTCATTATTTTTGCTCTCCCATAAGCTCAAACAATCACTGGTTCATGGTAAACGACTGCACAAGAGACAGAGTAACAGGAGATATGGCTTCCCACACTTCCAGTGTGACTTTGTCTCCCCTTCCTCCCAAATGTCCTTCTTTTGTCTGTTTGCTGTTTGGCTCTTCCATAGCAGCTTAATAGTCAACTGCCAAATTTTTTTAACTTAAAATGTAAATAGCAGTCTTGTTTGTAATCAACATCTTTTGAGGAATACACACTATATCACGCACAGTTGGCAACACAGACTTTTAACCAGTAGGTTAATCTTCCTACTTCACTTGAGTCATGCAACCTTTCCCTTGGCAGTTAGCTGAATGCTGTCAATCCATGGTTCTCAAACCTGCCCTGCCCTGGTCCACTGCCCTTCCACTCCCTTGCTTCGTTTCTCAGCACTTCTTGCATGAGTAATCGCTATAATTGATCCCTAGCTGGTGTCAGATTAGCCTCCGTTGGGTCCATAATCTTCACTGAAACCAGGCTAATCCTTGGAAAGCGCGAGTCAGAGGGGTGGAGGCGAGGAGGAGAAATCTGGACAAATTAGCTAGCATGACTGATTTTTCCATGTCTTTGTTTTCTTCCACTGGGTGACTTCCTCTCTGCAGATTAAGGCCCATCCTCCTATTGGTATCAAAGGTACGATGTGACCTCCTTCTTCACTTCTCCCTGCAGCTCCTCAGCCTGCGGTTCCAGGTCAGCTGTGCCCTCTTGGACCTCAGGAGTGCGCCGACTCCTTCCTCTATTCAATGCCTTGTCCTCTGTCTTCTTCAACTGGATTGCACCTCTGGAGCATCCCTTAGTCCCTTGGGGTCACCTCTCTGTTGTGCTTCTAGAAAAATCTACGCACACCTCTATATAGCATTATTGGTTATTTGAGTTCTGTCACTAAATCTGAATATCTTTAGGAAAGACTTTTACATGTTTTACAGTCAATACTCACAGTTTGATGCTGATACTCTGATGACTGAGGGAATAAATAAGTTTATGGAATGAACCCAAAGGATATTTCATTATCTATGACAGTTTGTAGAATGTGGAGTAAGGATTTTTCCTGCTGATTTGACAGGCATTCCTCATTTTGTAGTTAACCAGACAGACTTGATGTTTTCGTAGAGTGACTCAAGTAAAAAGCTGTCTAAGCAAAGAAAAAAATAGTACATAGTAAACCAAAGTTGAAACCAGGTTGTGTGAGCCCTCCCTTCTTCCCTTCCTATGGAAAATATGCTATTTTTAATTAATTTCTATGTACATGTGTGTATGTGCATGTGAAGTCCGAAAGAAACCTTCCAGTGTTGTTGATAGGGTGCTGTTCACCGTTTGTGCAGCAGAGTTTCTCATTGGCTTGAAACTCACCAACTGGGCTGCTCAGTGAGTCCCAGGGGTCCTCTTGTCTCTCTCCTGGGGTCCTCTTGTATGTCTCCTGGGGTCCTCTTGTCTCTGTCCTGGGGTCTTCTCGTCTCTCTCCTGGGGTCCTCTTGTCTCTGTCCTAGGGTCCTCTCGTCTCTCTCCTGGGGTCCTCTTGTCTCTGTCCAGGGGTCCTCTTGTCTCTCTCCTGAAGTCCTCTTGTCTCTGTCCAGGGGTCCTCTTGTCTGTCTTTCCAGCACTGGGGTTTTAAACATCGCCATCCCACCTGGGGGTCTGTCTGGGAATCTCATCAGGTTCTCATACATGCAAGGCAAACACTTTACCAACTGAACTATCACCTCAGCCCCCATACAGTATGTTACAATGAAAGATATGATAGAGGCAACTCACAACTCTAGAAAATCTACTTTACAGAGACTAAAAGACTAAAGGTAGTTAGTTGTTGGCAGCAGGGAGCAGACTGGAGAGAAATGCCAGGATAAGTAAATGTTCTGCTACTTTAGTTATAAACACTCTCCACAGAAACTTCTGTAAATCAGCTCTTTCTCCATTAGGAGCAGAATATTAGTTTAATCTGGTTTGGGGGCTTTTTGGAAGGCTGGAACTGAGTACTCAAGACCAGTCTCCTTCATGCTTATTTTCTTCCTTGTAGAATCAAATGCACATTGGCTTTCTTGGCATAAAATAATGTCACCTTGTGTTTCTATTTATATTCTCCCTTCAGCAGGACCCTGATCACCAGTTCCAGGGAAAGAATGCTGGTAACACCTCAAGAAGGCCAAAGTCGGGGAGCAAAGCTAGGGGCACTCTTTTTACCCACACTGCTTCAGCTCCAGGCCACCATCACAGCATGAGGGGGTGTGTACTGAGGAGGCTGAAGGGAAAGGTAAAAGAGAGATCATCTCAAAGGAAGTCCTAACCCCTGTGCGCAGGCATGGTAAAGGAACATTGCAGATGAGGGAAGAGCTGCTCAGGGCTCTCATAGGGGAGTTTGAAGAAAGGGAGAGCATAATCTATGGAGGAGAGCATCATGGACTGGATTGGCTGGGCAACCTTCCAGGATGAGTCATCTAGGAGTTTAGTGTTTAGCTGAGGGGAGGCCATGATGGCAAGAAGATCCAAGGCAAAGCAAGACAGAGCTCAGCTTCCTCAGCTACAAAATGCAGCAGGGCAATGAGACAGGACTAGGGCAGAAAGGAGAGGAGCAGGAAGCACGGCTACAGAAGTCATTTATTTCAAGGACACCATTGTAAGCTAAGCTATTATTAATGGGCTTAGGTAAGTATCCCTGTCATCCAGAAGAGACTGCAAGAAAAAGGCCTGAGCACTCATTAAAGAATACAGCCTATTGCTATATGGTGAGGTGTGTGCTTTGCCGCTGAACCGTGTCCCTGGCGTAGAATAGTCATAGGTATGAACACACTGCATGTTGATTTGCTCAGGTACAAACTGACTGTGAGGTAGGAGAACTGAAGCAAAGCAAGTAAAATGAACATGCAAATAGTCAACGTAGCCTAATATTGAGAAGAACCCCACAATCAGCTCAACGAGCTGCTGGATTTGGGTGAGATCTGATCTGAGAGTTTATCTTCTTTGTAGACAGAGCTTTTTAGTGGCTGTTCTTAGATGCTTTGGTTACTGTGAGCTCTTTGAAGGATGAGTCCCTCCCTTCTAAAGGAATAGCTATGCAAATTACTGCCTTGCCCACTGTCAAAAGCTATCACTGAGGAATCTGACTTAACAAAGGACAGGATGCCATTGGGCACCTACACTGACTTGGAGGGAATACTTTATTTAAGCTATTGAAAGTGCCCAGGAGGTGGTCTCCAGAGAAGGCAAATGGGAGAGAATGGTGTGGTGGTTTGCATGTAAAATGTCTTCCATAGGCTCATGTGTTTGATTAACCCCCAGCTGATGGTGCTGTTTGGGAAGGTTGTGGAACCATCCTTCAGGAAATATGGCACTGGAATAGGCCATGAGGTGTTAAAGCCAGCTCTGAGTCTTATTCTTTATTCTCTCTCTCTGTCTCTCTGTCTCTGTCTCTGTCTCTCTCTCTCTCTCTCTCTCTCTCTCTCTCTCTCTCTCTCTCTCTCTCTCTCTCTGCTGATGTGATGCAGGTATCCTGCTCAGGCTTGTCTTGTCTTTCCTACTGTGATGGAGTCTATCCTCTGAAACTGTAAGCTGAATAAAACTCTCATCTTTACATAAGCTGCTTCTGGTCAATTATTTTGTTCTAGGAATGACGAAGTACAAATGGAAAATGACCTTAAAAGGAAGCAAAAAGTAAATGATAAATAAATAAATAAATAGAAAGAAAGAAAAGAAAAAAGCTGAATGACTGATTAAACATTCTAACTGTAGAGAGTTGAATTGTTACAGATTGAGGTCGATCAAAATCTAGAGCTCCCTTAGTCTCTGATGTCCATTTATCACTTGCCTCTGTGTCTGACCTAACTCCTTTTGACTTAGCAGACCACCAGCAGAATCCCACCAACCCAAAGACATGCTTATGTCAAAGCTCTTGAATACCCACCCGAGGCAAAAGATAGGACCCTATTGCCAAAGATACCACAGACTATCATCACACAATACCTAGAGACCCTGCTGAATCCAGAAAGGTAACCAGATCCCAGATGGTGGCCTATGTAGTGCTGGAAGGCATTACATGAGCTGCCAGGGCAAACCAGCCAGTGATATTCAGAGAAAGCAGAGATCACTGATATCCAACATTGACCCATGTTATGAGAATGCTGAGGACACTGCTGTAAGGCAGAGAACAGCAAGCCAAGAAGTGCTCATCTGTGCAATAGTGGGGCTTAACTTAGGTGGGTAATCAATGGCTTGCTGATTGGCTAAGAGATCCGTTCAGTGGCAAGAAACCCTTTGCTGGAACTGGGATCCAAGGCAAACTTTTATGGAGACCAAGAACCTGGACTCCAAAGGGAAGTCTCCACTAACCAGACTACACCCATTAGAATCTCACCATATTAACAATGTGTATTTCATTTAACCTATACTGATCTCACTCTTCAGTGGAGATTCAGTTTGTATTTTTCAGAAGGCATCGAGAACCATGGGCCACCCAATTCCACCAACAGGGCCTGGGATGATGGCTTACACCCAGGCAGGAGATGAACCACTCCTAACTCATCATCTAAGGCCCAAAAGAAACCTTTTAGGAAGTGGCGAGATGAGAAAGAGAGCTACCTCCACAGTAAGTCAGATAACCTGTAAAAAGGTAATGGAGCCAGACACTCAGGATAACCAACATAGTCCAAAGTAGAAATCCAGAAACATTTAAAATTTCAATAGTAAAGCTGACTTAAAACTCACCCACCATGACTCAGGGAACTTTATGGAAGATGGGTCAGAAAGATTGTAAGAGCCATGGTCAGGGGAATATCCAGAGACATGGCTCCCCTCAACAAACACACACACACACACAAAAAAAAAAAAAAAAAAAAAAAACCTGGCTTTGCAGTATGTTTTAAAGTCAGGTATGGTGATACCTCCTGTGTATTTTTTTTGCTCAGAATAATTTTAGCTATTCGAGGTCTCTTACCCTTCCAAATAAATTTTGAGATTATTTTTTCAATGTCTGTGAAGAAGAAGGTTGGGATTTTTATTGGCATTGTGTTGAATCTGTAGATTGCTTTTGGCAGGATTGCCATTTTTACTATATTGATTCTCCCTATCCATGACCATGGAATGTCTTTCCATCTCATCACATCCTCCTCTATTTCCCTCTTGAATGTTTCAATATTTTCCTTATATAAGTCTTTCACTACCTTGGTTAGTGATATTCCCAGGTACTTAATTTTATTTGAGGATATAGAGAATGGGACAGTTTCTCTGATATCTTTTTCCGAATGTTTGTCTTCTGTATATAGAAAGGCTACTGATTTTTGTGTGTTAATTTTGTATCCTGCCACTCTGCTGAAGGCATTGATCACCTTCAGGAGTTTACTAAAACTGTTCTTTGGGTCTGATATATATATAAGATCATGTCATCTGCAAAGAGGGATAGTTTGACTTCTTCCTTTCTGATTTGTATCCCTTTTATGCTGTTCTCCTGTCTTATTGCTTGGGCTAGAACTTCAAGCACTATGTTAAAGAGCAGTGGTGAGAGTGACCCCTGTCTTGTTACTGAGTTAAGCAGGAACTCCTTGAGTCGTTCCCCATTGAGGATGATTTGTGCTTTAGGAGATCTGTATATTGACTTTATCATGTTGAGGTATAGGCCATCTATGCCTATTTTTTTCAGGGTTTTGAACATGAAGTGGTGTTGAATTTTGTCAAAAGCCTTCTCAGCATCAATTGAGATGACCATGTGGTTTTTGTGGTTGAGTTTGTTAATGTGGTGAATTATATTTATCGACTTGCATATGTTGAACCATCCCTGCATCCCTGGGATGAGACCCTTCAAGGTCCGGAATGGTATCCAGCCCCCAGATGGTAGTTAGTGCAGTGCTGGAAGGCATTGCACATGCTGCCAGGGGAAGCTGATCAATGACACTGGAGTAAACAGAGACCACTGGCATGAAACACAATCTTTGGCCATGATTAGGCTGACCACACCTCCTACTGGGAGGGAACAGCAAACCAAGAAAGGCACTAGTGCAATGGAGGAGCCTGGGCCTGGGGGAGACAATCAACAGCTTCTAAATTCTGCCAAATATTCCACTTAGTGTGGGGAAGCCTGTGACTGGAACTGGGGAATCAGTGCAATATGCACCGGATCCCGTACTCTTGGGCTCCCAAGAAAAGATGCACTATGGGACCGATTGATTCTAAAAATAGAATCTAGGTAATCAAGAATTGTGTATATTTGTTAACCTATACTGATCTCACTCTCCGATGGAGATTGTGTTTGCATTTTTCAGGATGCAGCGAGAGAGTTGTGGCCCATCTAACCCTACCAACTAAATTTAGGCCATTAGCTGAGATTCCTGCAAGAGATGAGCCACCACAGTCATACCATGGAGGATCCATATGGAGCCCCACAGAGAATGAGGGGATGAAAAATGGACTCATAGCCACAGCCATTCAATCAACACAGGATAAGCCAGTGAGACAGAAACCAACGATTTTTGATACAAAGACCCCTAAACTCACAACATTAAAGCAGCCTTAATACCCACCCACCACGACTCAGGGAACTGAGTGGAAGAGGGGGCAGAAATATTGTGAGAGCCGTGGTGGGGGAGACTATCCAGAGGCATGGCACCCCTCAGTAACAACACACTTGGGCCAGGAGAACTGGGCTGACTCCTAGGCTATCCATGGTCCCCTGGCACAAGAACTGATCCAGATAGCCCATGAAGGAGGATATCCAGCTGATTGGAGATGGGGAGGGTATTGGGGAATTGGGGATATCAACTCATTGAAAAAATAATAAATAATAAAAAAAAACTGGCTACTGCCTATACAACCCATGGTCCATCAAGCCCATTGATGAGGGCCCACAGAGGGTTGGGGATCAGGAGAAAGGAAATGGAGGTACCACCACAAGACTTGCTCATGAAATATATCAAATTATTAATAAGTTTAAAAAAGAGTTAACATTTTATGTCTTTTGACTACCACAAATTTTACTTTTATGAGTTATTTTTAATTGTGTATTTTTCTACCAGGCTTGTAGTATTACATTTGAAATAGTAGCATATCAAGCACATTAAGTAATCTATGGAATTCTTTCTAACTTTATAGCAGCCCTCTGAACTAGTTACCTTTCTGTCTTCTTTGATAGACAAGCTCAGCCTACCTTCTCAAAATGAGCTATGGTGGAAATGAGTATGGAATCTGGTCTCACCCACTCCCTTTTGTTTCCCTGTGCCCTGCGCGCATCAGCCACCCTGCTCGATCAAGAAACCCATGAGCAATAGCTGTAATCAAACAGGAAATGAATCCCTCACAAGAGAAGCTGATGTGGGTGACTTCAAGTGAAAAGCAGCCTACTTCCTAGAGATGCAGTTCACCGGGCTGCTATAAGGAACAAGAGACTCTTAAAATAGTATGGATGAAGTGAACTCCTCCAGATGGTCTCTGGCAAGCAAGGAATCAACACCTGTGCTTTATGGAGTCACATGAGAGCCAAGGGAGAAGTAGCCAAAGAGACAGAAATGAAAGAAGTCCAAGTCAGAATTCACTATTTTGTTAGTGGAAAGAAGGAAAATTTTTGTATAAATTGGATAGATTTTTTTAAAAAATTATTTATTTATTTGCAAGGAGAGAGAGAGAGAGAGAGAGAGAGAGAGAGAGAGAGAGAGAGAGAGAGAGAGAGAGAGAGAATGGAAATGCCAGGGTCTCCAGCCACTGCAAACAAACTCCAGATGCATGCACCACTTTGTGCATGTGACTTTATGTGGGCACTGGGGAATCAAACTTGGGTTGTTAGGTTTTGCTGGCAAGTGCCTTAACTGGTGAGCCATCTCTCCAGCATAAGGTAGACTATTAAGAAAGCATTTGAAGGGCTAATCTCTAAATAACAATAAATACACAATGTGCCCAATGTATCCATACTATGAAGAATTTGAAGTTGTCTGATAGAGAATGGATCTAAACTGAGCTCCAATCAGTTCCATTAGATAACTGTGATTATTGTTGAAACAAAAAGGAGAAAGAGCTCAGAATAAATAATTTAATTAATAATTTACTTCTAAAATTCTTCCCACTTCCTAATTGTTTTTAATGTGTATCTTTACACAAAAATGTAACACATGGTCAGATCTATTTTCAAAAGAGTTGAATTAAACTAAATAGCAAAACAATATCATAGCATTTTAGAATGACCATTTTATATAAGTGCTAGCAATAAAGTAAAGGAAATTTCCTTTGGGAATGAGGGAATAAGGCCAAAAATAATTGTTAAATATAAAGTGGTTTCAGGAAAAGATTATTACCTTGAAATTGCCTTACAGACATATATAAATACAGAGGAAGTCTGAATTCTACTGGGATTTTCATCACTTCGTCCATAGTATTAGCAGAGAAATCTGAAATCTTCCCATTAGCCTTTAGAGTGGGGCCCGAAGGAAATGTAAACCAGATGAGGTCTGTTTGGAGGCCTGGAGCTGAAGCCATTGGTGGTGTCCCAGCACAGAAGGACAGGACTCACAGCCACACTCCAAGCAGTCAAGTCTAGATAAGGAGAGAAATGAGTGTTATTTACTCTGGCGACCACTTGGCTGAGAGACAATAGAAGGTCAACCAGCTGATTTCGAAACTTAATTTACTATCTCCAAGATTCACTTTGGATTTATGTGAGAAGGAAGAGTCGCCAAAGGGTCTTATTTGTTTGCTGTGACCAAAGTTAAAGGAAGCTAAAGTGAATTTTCAAAGCATCTATTACCGGCTAAATGCACATTACCCATTAGATTACGGGTGTGCTCTGGCCCCAAGTCATTTTGCTGGCAAGTCAGATTAGAGAGAAATTCATCAAAGATGAAAGAGAGTGTCAATTTCCAGTATAGTTGCTCCTCAGAAGAGATTGCAACAAGGAAAAGGAGAATGCAAAGTGAAGGGAAGAGATAATAGTTATGGTGTCATGCTTAAGAATGTGGCCTTCTAAAAATGATACAGATGAAAAGGTCACTCATTAAGAGCTTGCTGGGTGTCTTCTCTGTGCCAGGCACCGCTTGCTCAATGCTGGGGAAGAGAGGACGAAGAGTTCACACCAGCAAGAAGCTCTTCCAATGGAGAAGTGGGTCCTTTCAAATGAGAAGCTGCAGCGGCTGGCAATGGCTCAATTTTGAGAACTTAGTGTCATGAGATACGAAACTGTGACCAATGTCACTTTGAGGAAGTAGGCTCAGGAGAGAGCGTGTTGCTTTTACAAAGGCTAGGTTTTATTTCTGGCAAAGATAGAAGAGCCCTTTGAGAATGGAAGATTTAAACTCAATCTGCATATGCCCGTGAAATTTCCCATAAGTGGACAGAACAAACGGTGGGAGAGGCAGGCAGAAGATGAAACATCAGGACAGGGTAACCTGGAAACTTGTGCCAGAGGGGGAGCCTCTCAGCTCCTCACCGGCAATATAGGGGACAAAATCTCAAATGGTTGAGGGCTGATCTAATGTCTGTCAGGGATGAGTGAGAGGCCATCTTGAAATGGACATGGAGTCCCATTAGCCATCCTATTGAGGAGAAAAGAGGCCACTAGGAAAGCCACAGTTCATGCTTGGAATTATGTTATTCAAACCAGGAGCTGGCCAAGCAAGACTGCCTTCAAACAAACCCACAGTGCCAGGACATTGGTCCTAGATTTTATTTTTTGAATTAATTTCTTTAATCTCTAACCATTCCAAGAACTAAGAGAAGACTAACTTAGTGTCAAAACACAGAAAGTCTCTGTGGTACTTTGACTGAATATTCCCCAATAGATTCAAAAATGTGTTAAAGATTTATCTCCAGCCAGAAGGAGGTGTCCTCTTAGCCTGGCCTCCTAGGGTATTTCTAAGGTGCATGTAAAATTCCAATGATACATATGTAAAGAGCAGTTGGAGCTGAAGTCTGGCTGTCCTGTTGTTTTGTTAGTTGAGCTGGAGTGTGCTGGCTGGATGGGTCTCTCTCTCTCTCTCTCTCTCTCTCTCTCTCTCTCTCTCTCTCTCTCTCTCTCTCTCTCTGCTTGGATCTGTGAAATGGGGCCAGCCTCTTTCACCACTCTGAAACTTCCCCTGGATCTGTTATTTCAATAAATACTTTCCTCCAAAACTGTGCCTGGCTTGGAGATTCATCCCAGTGCCATGTGGCTGACTACGAGAGTCTTTCTGGGGTGTGTCTATCTTAGTAGAAAAGCAGATTCACAGTAATATGTTAGCCTTATATATATCAGCAGATTTTAATGCAGACAGATATGAAAAATCCATCAGGGTTGCCTTTAGGAACTACAGTGTCCATAATATTTTGTTGGCCTCTGATTGCATTGACTTCTGTGACATTTGTGGAGATAGATTGTTGAATAGTTAGGTTACTGAGTGTAATTCTTTACCTTTGTTTGTTGTGTTGTGTGTGTGTGTGGGTGAGTGGGTGGGGTGAGGTGAATGTGTTCCATGTCAGGATGCAGAGGTCAGAGGACAACCTCAGGTGTCATTCCTCACCTTCCACTTTGTTTGAGGCAGGGTCTCTTGTACACCATGGCATATATCAGGCTAGCTGGCCCATGAACTGGTATTTTCCTGTCTCCATCTCCCATCTCACTTCAGGCATGCTGGGATTACTGACACATACTATTGTATCCAGCGGTTATTATTTATCTGTTATCGGGTATAGAGGATCTAATTCCCTTGGTTCAGCTTGGGAACTATGCAGAAGTTACATTTTGCAGAATTTGTCATCTGCCATGGTACATACCCACAAAGTGGCCATCATGAAACCTGGCCACCGAATTCCAGAAAGACCTGACGTCCGGTTTCTTTGCTCAGGTTAGCCATCTGCTAGACAAATGAGAAACATGCATACTGGCCAGTACAAGGCAACTCAGAATTGGCCAACATTGGAGGATTTCCACTCCATCAGCCTAATCTAGCTTTGCTTTTAATATAGCCTATCCACCTGAATCCAGTTTATGAATGCGCATTAACCAAGGAAGAAATTGAAGTTCACTTGGCCATTTTGTCACTTAACACATCAGTGCCTAAGCTGCTGAATGCACATAAATAATGAGATCTGTGTTGTTGCCTTATTTTGGGCAAATCTGCAGAATGAGAATACATATCATACAGTCGCATTCAAGATGGAATCAAATCGACTGCAGGCCATGGGAATATTTCTATTCCCAGCAGATTTTATGTTAAGTGTAAGTTCTCCTGAGGTTCTACCAAAACATATGTACGTGCCTATCTAGGAATAGTGTGTGACTTTGAGGACATAAGGATGGCATGCAGAAGTAACTCCCCGGTAGATGGTACTCATCTTTTAAAAAGTCGTAATGTCCAGGGACTCTTTATTTTCCTGTCTATAGTCAAATTTCTAATGGTGAAGGATTCTTACACTTTTGGACAATGTTGAGCAGTTCTGAACCCTTTTCCTATGTTAACATCTCTACATTATCACTTTAATTTTCAAGGCACATTTCTGTGGCAGAACTTGTAACATTAAAACACATTTAATGAGTTAACAGTAAACACTAAAAATAAAAAGAACTTTGATTAAATTTCATAAGCTGCTTAAGATTCCTGTGTTCTCTGATAGCAATGAATGTTTACACTTCTGCTAATAAAATTCTATCAAGCAGATGTCAGGTACCAATTAAAAGCAATCACAAAGCATGCTCTGTCTGTATTCCCTGAAGGGGAATCTCCAGGAGCTGGCTCACGGAGTGTCATCTGGCAAGGAATCTCTTAGATTCTCAGCAGGTTCCACAGCCTGTGGGATTTCAGCATTCTAATATAGGAGGACCAGAGGACGTAGAAAATGGCTTTTGGTGTTTGTTGAAGCATGAAGATAAATTTGTGGTCCAAGTTGCTGAGGCGGTGATATCTACCTTAGTAGATGAACACGAGCCATGGCAACCAGCAGACTCCTACGTGTGCAGTGGCTCAGAGGCAGGAATATTTATTGTGTTTCCTAGCTAAGCATTTAGCAGGCATTTCTGGTCAGAGGTCAGCTTCTGTGTAGGAAAGCCACCAGGAAAGCTAAGCACATTCTATCTGGTGGCTTTACAAGCATGATCACTTCAGTGTCCAGCCTGGAGCTCTGCTTCTTAGAGGAGATGGCTTGGATATCATGTACATTATTTCTGCTCATATTCTGTTGAACAAATTTAGCCATATCAGACCTCATGAGAAGCCAAGAAAAAGTATGCAGAAATAAGGCTTGAATAGCTGAATATCATCCCAGTAATTATTGTAATCAAGCAACCTGAGTTCAGCCCCTGGAGTATAGAGCTGATAAACACAACTAGGAAATAAAGAGGAAAGAGGTGAATTATTTGCAGTAATGAGCTGTGCTTATCAGGGTTCTGGGGAGGAACAGAACTGATAGAATGTATTTGTGTTATAAAAGGGATTTATTGGGTTAGCTTACAGGATATGAGCAGGGCAGCCCAACAATAGCTGACCGCAAGCTTGAACATCAAGGAACCAGGTGTCTGCTCAATCCATAAGGCTGGATTCCTCAGCAGTCTCAATCTGGCACTGAAGGGCTAGAGGATTCCTGGAGAGCTTCTGGTCTTTAGCCCACATTGTATGGCTGATGAAAATGGTTTCCAGCGTCCATGAAGGAATGACAGGAGTGACTAGCAGGAGCAGCCAGGTAAGAAGTATGCACCAGCAAGTAGTATGACCAGTCAGGAAAAAAGAGCTGTGTTCTCTTGGGATTCCTTTTTGTATAGTCCACTATTGGACAGGCTGTCCACTCTGGAGTAAAGACTTCCTTTCTCAGTTTATCCTTCCTAGAAACATCCTCACAGCCCCACCCAACAATGACTATTACTCGAGTTCTAATGTGATCAAGCTGACAATAGAACTTAACCATCATAGTAGTTCACTGCAGATGGTTCCCAAGCATCCATCAACAAAGAAAGCAAACATACACATATTCACACAGGACAGACTCTTCACCATAATGTCAGGGAGTTCTTCAGCACTCATGAAAAAAGTCGGCATGCACCTGGTGTTTGTTTACAGTGGGAAGAGACCCAGATGTATACCCATACACACATGTACAAATAAAAAAGAAATTAAAAATGGTGGATAGAATGCCTGCAGGTGGAGAATTTAGTATTACACTGAGAAACTTTTACTGTAGATCACTTGGAAAGAGTAAGTCACTCACCTAAGAGTTTTGACTGGATTTGTTGGGGCAAGGTAAGGCGTCAGGAAATTGGGGAAGGAGACAGAGTTCAAGTACTATAACAAAAAACCCCTAAACTTCTCATCACTGCCTGCCAAGTTAAAAATAAATCAGAGGTATTGCTCTTGTTTGACCACCAGAATGACTGCTGAAGACACAACACACCTTGGATTCAGGACACTGAGAAATCAAAGCTGTAACTGAGCTGAAAGCTTCCTCCTTGTAGCACCTTTCATAATTCCAGCAGTTGTTCTGCAGGCTACTGAGGGAGAATTGTCATCAACATGACAAAGCCTGTCTTGTCAACCTTGCCTTTCCATAGGCTCTGTCTCCTCATGAGAGAAATGATCTAAGTTGCTTCTATGTTGGGGACAATTCACATGAGTGAATATGTTTTGATTGACCATATATTTTTGATTCATATAATTATGACTTCCTATGGAATATATACATTTATACAATTCAATAATATCCAGAATAATGGGGTATTATTGATTGATGTATTTCAAACAGTTGACTTATTACCCTGCTTTCCAAATCTTAGAAGGCAAGTATGTGAATCCACCTTGAAAACTCACTGTGATGTTCTGTTTTGAGGGTGTTCATCCCAGCTGTCATAGAAATACAAATTAAAATGACACTAAGAGTTATTTAGTTATTAATATTATAAGTAACAATAAATGCTGATAAGAGGAAACCCTTGTACACTGCTGGTAGGAGTGTAAATGAGTCCAGCCACTATGTAAATCAGTGTTGAGGTTCCTCAAAAAATGAAAAATAGTTATGCCATGTGGCCCATGACACCACTCCTGAATTTTTACCTGAAGTACTCCAAGCCAACGCTTCACAGGTACTTGCACATCAATATTCACAACAACCATGTAATGGAACCAACTCAGGTGTATAAAAACAGAAGAATAGATAAGGAATATGTGGCATTTACACACAATGGAAGTTTTTAATCTATAAAGAAGAATGAGGTTATGTCATTTCTAGGAAAATGGATGTAACTAGAGATGTCAGTCTTACAAAGACAAATATCCTTCATGCATCTGAGATTTTATGTACATAAAATCAGATATTTGGGGACTAGAGAGATGGCTTAACAGTTAAGGCGTTTGCTTGCAAAGCAGAAGAACCCAAGTTCAATTCCCCAGTACCCACGTAAAGCCAGGTACACAAGGTGGCACATGTGTCTGGAGTTTGTTTGCAGTGGCTAGAGACCCTGGCATGCCCATTCATTCTCTGTCTACCTCTTTCTTGCTCTCAGTCTCTCTCAAATAAATAAATAATAAGTAAATAAAATATTTTTTTTTAAAAATCAGATATTTGTTCAAAGGGGACTAACCAGATGGGGAAGAGTAGGACAGGAAGGTATGCACGAGCCATATGCTTGCCAGAAAACGTGTTTAGGAAACCCAGTATTATACACAAAGAATATATGCAAGTCTAAAAAGTTTTTTTTTTTTTTTTATAAAAAAAACATGCTTATAGGGACTGTATGGACCCAAAGTAAATAAAGCATCACAAAGTATAGAAAAAATATTTAAAAACCATGATTGATATAAATGCTAAATTCTCACAAAAAAAGCAAAAAAATCAAGGAAATGCTACATTCAGTTGCCTTTAGTGTGTCAGAGAAAAAACTTTTCATGGTATGGTCAACTTTATTCATGAAGGTTAGGCTGTCTACCATAGAGACCACTGCAATGGGTGCTGTAATGTAGATATCAGACTCAATTTCTACAAAGATGAGCATAAACGTAGAGTATTGGGGGAGGGGTAGTCCTGGAGATGAACCAGGGCCTTGTGTGAGCTAGACAAGTGCTCTATCACAGAGCTATATAAATGAGTAGTTTATGGGAAGGTCACTGGGTAAAAATTAGCTAGGAGAAAACTCTTTAAGTGTGAGGCATTTCTGGCTCACCTCAGTTGCTAGGAGAAAACTCTTTAAGTGTGAGGCATTTCTGGCTCACCTCAGTTGTCAGGATGAATGCTGAAGGCAGCTGGGGTGATAAGATATTAACAATGGTCTATAGCAAGGCAGAGGAATTTGGTTAGATCGAGGTGGCAGGAATCTTATGCAAATTGGATCCTTCAAGAACAGAGAAGTCCAAGTTCAGGGTTCATCAAGAGGAGGACTCAGAAGAGCTTGAAGAAAGTTCTGATCAAAGGGGAGGGTCCTGGTGGAGTGGCTGTGGAGATTCACAAGAGGCACCCTGAGAGCTTCACCGAGCTGTGGGTGACACGTCGCCTGGTCACTGAAAGGGTTTCAGTGAAGGGAGGCACACATTGTTGTTATCTGAGTTACTCTGTGAAGGACTTAAGTAAAGGAAGGAAGGAAAGGTAAAAGTAGGCTTAGAGTTTTGACAAGGACATGAAGCAGCTGGTCACATTGTTTTTAGTCAGGAAACGGAGAGATGAACGCTGACGCTCAACCCACTTTCTCTGTTTTAGTCCCTCTAGGACCCTGACCCGTGACTTGATGCCACTTACAATTAGCACCGGCCTTCTGTCCTTAATTGAGAAACTCTCACAAACAAGCACAAGGATTATGAGAAAAAAAATCTGTATATGGTTAGTACCAACAAGCTTTATTTTTCATATATTTCCATTAACTTTTAGTTGCATATGGAACTTGTAGATACAGAAGGCAGACTATTTTCAACAAAAATGTAAGAACTTAGGCTAGAAAGACAAAATGATAGTCTGGAAGAGTCCATGCATGATAGGAGAACAACTATTTTCTGTGAGAAAAATAATCGATTGAGGAAGTATGTGCCTTATTTTCCTAAAGCCAGGTGAAATGATTTCTATCATTTTTCTTTTTCACAGAATAATTCCATAGGATGACCTCTGGCAGTATTCCTCAGAATGCATCACATAGCATTTTACAATGATCAGGAAAATAACGAATCAAACAACAGCTCATGGTTAGAACTGAGGAGCATGTCTTTCAGATAAAATTTCTGAGAGAGCATGATAAAAAAATTGAAATGTGGGATTCAAGCTTGGATCGGTTATGAATTCCAGAGTTCATGGCCACAGAAAGGAGGCCACACAGAGGGCTTCCAGAGGCCACACAGAGAATGTGAGATCCTCTTATGGAACACAGATGCTGTATTAGAAGAAAGCAAGCTCAGATCAGAAACTGGGAAGCATCCAGTGTCACGAACATTAGTTTAAAATATTTGTCATGTGACCCCACTAGGCAGCTAGGATTTCCTGTTGACCCTAGAAACCTAAAGAATTCTAAATTGACCCCAAGCTTGCCTCCTCCTCACACTCCAGATGCCAAATACCAAGTTCCTAGGCTTTGGACAAGGTAGAATGTATTTTGTGGTTTTGCTGTTGTTAATTCAAGAGTTAGGTCCAACAACCGAAGTAGTAGAAATGGGAATTATAACTTTAAATAATGCGCTTTGATGGTAGTAAACATAATTCACTGAGCAGGTAGATGACCAAAGTAAAGCAGGATTAAAAATTCAAGAACAGCTGTGTTATTACTAAAGGAAACAGACAGCTATAACCCATAGGCCCCCAGTTTGGCTGGGGGACCCTGTAGACTAAATTTTGAAACTGATGGGTAAGTGTTAGAGAACACACAAACCAAGTCAGCTTTACTGGAGTGAGTACCAATTTGCTTGATAACAATGAAACAGTCAGTAAAAAGAACAAATTCATACTTGAGGGTTATTTTTAAAGAAAGCAGTTATTAAAAGGTAATGTTTTAAAGAATATAAAAATCATTACTCATATCAATATCAAGTAAGCATCTGATGGAGATTTTATTTAACTCATTGAGTGAATTGATAAAGGTGTCACAATTAGTTCAAAGGAAAATTCAGGGAAACATGGATGTTTTTTATTATATACACATGCCAGTATGTAATGCTGGAAAAGATTTTACAATTAAATGCAAAAGTGTCCGTTTCCAGAAGGTGAAAGTGAGAGAAAAGGATTATCCTTTCAGCTGAACAAAATCATTAGCATGTGTATGAATAAGAATGTTTTCATTGCTATTTGCCATCTACAAATTAGAGTTCTACATACGTCAAACACAATGAAAGGTTGAAGAGCCCAGTGATTGGGTGATTTTGTGTGGTAGAGATGAAAAGGATTTCTAGCCTTCAGACAAGATAGCGGCTGTGACTTGTGCCTCATTCAGCAACGCGTACACTGTCTCCGTTTTCACTGACTGTATTTAACGCTTTCACCTATATCTGAACTTGTTTTGTAAGCAGTTGGTTTCCTTATTAATGTGGTAAATACTCTTGATAAGCACTCAACAAATATCAGAGAATCATATCTGTAACTTGATAAAATGTTAATCTGTTATATTGTACATCAAATAGGAGGTTCCATGGAATGGAGACAGTAAACGTCACATCAGTATTAATGACTAGATTTGTTGGGAACTTGCTTCAGGGATACCATTACCTTAAACCAGGCTTTCCTAAAAACTTTTCCATGTGAATTATGTAAATATTGCCCAGCTCTCTCTGTAGTTTTCTCTGTTTGCATTAACAATCTACCCATTTCTTTCTTCCTGTTACTGCCTGCTGTCAGCTTTCTAGTTGCTGAGCAGAAAGAATCCAAACAAAAGTGGCTTGAGGAAGAATGGGTTTATTTTGGCTTACAGACTAGAGGGGAGACCCCATCCTGGCAGGGAAGATGATGGCATGAGCAGAGGGGTGGACATCACCTCTGCCCTGCCACAGCACTGCAAACAGTGGCAGGAAGGTGTGCCAGACACTGGCAAAGGGAAGCTGGCTTATAACCCCACAAGCCCGCCCCCAACAACACAGCTCCAGCGAGGTTGTAAAACCCAAACTGCCATCAGCTGAGGATCGATCACTGAGAACACATTCATTTGTTTGTGGGGGACACCTGGATCAAACCATGACACTGCCTAATACCCATCACCCCTGCAACCATGCCAACACACATATACGAAATTATGCTCTGCCTCCTTGAAAGTCTGTGTCATCCTCATGCTTAGCAGCTGAGAACATCAGTGATAAACACAGCCAAGCCTGTTGATGCAGGTCTGCAAGCCTAGCTTATCAGGAGGCTGAGGCAGGAGGATCATAAATGAAAGTTCTGTCTAGCCTATAGAGTGCCAACCTGGGCAACTTAATGATAACCTGTCTCAAAAAGTCAATTCTAGGTGAGGATATAGCTTGGTGATATACCATTCATCCAGCATTTACAAAGCCTTAGTTCAATTTTCAGTGCTACAAACACAAATAGACAAACACCCCCTTTTAAAACCAAAAGCCAAAACTCAAAACATTAAGGACTAGAGAGAAAAAAAACTTGAGTTGAAATTTTATGACAAAATATGAAACAACAGCAGTAGAGAAAAATGATAGAATGTAATTTGTAGGAAAATATACGGACTTGGAACATATCATACAAAGTGAACTCACACAAGTACAGAAAGACAAACACTATATGTTCTCCCTCATCGTTGGTTCCAAAACTGGAACAGCTTCAGTGGAAGGCATACCTGACAAGCAATGGAGGGGCAGGTAAGGGGGATGGAAGGGTTTGGGGGAGGGGGAGGGGAGGTGGGAGAGTAGATAAACACAAAACCAAATTCAAAATGAATTGGTGCCATACAAACCTTCCTCCTGGATATCAGACTAAAAGATCTAACCCTCAATGGGAGCATGGAGGGATGGTCCAGGAAGAAGGGCCCTGGAGAGGGTGGGATGAAGCCTAACCCTAAAACATTTGGCTCTGGCTTTTAACTCCCAGTGCCTGTAATTGGTTTCAACCCACATTGAGCTATTGATTGTAGAGACTTACAGGGTTCCGAAAACAAGATAGACTTCTGTCAAAGCCCAAAATCTCTCTAAATTAACAATGCTTGTCTCCTTTAACCTAACCTGATCTCACTCTCTGTTGGAGAATCTGTTTTTATTTTTCAGAAAGCAGTGAGAACTGAGGACAACCAAATTCTATCAACAAGACAAAAATAGATAGCTGATTCCCTGGCAGGAGATGAACCATCCTTCACGTATCAGCTAGGGCCCAGGTGAAACCACAGAGCAATTGGCAAGATGAGCAAGAGTGCTGCTTCCATGGCGAGCCTGACAACCTGCACCATGGTGATGGAGACGGACACTGAGGAGACTCAAAACATAATAAAGCAGAAATCTACAAGCTACTGAGAGTGCAACTCTAAAGTAGACTTGAAGCACACTGTGATGGGTAAATTTTGTTATCAATTTGACCTTTTAAATAATCTTTGGTAGGTCTCTGAGGTTGTTTATTAAAAGGCAAACCCTCTTAGTAGGGGGCAGAATGTAGGGAGGCTCAGGGAGCTAGAAATAAACATCCCTTCTTGGGAGGACAGTGCAAGAAGGAAAATTCCAGAGACTGAGGAATCCACCCCTTCCCCGCCTTTTTGCTGTTGTGTGTGTAGTGCTGGTGATGGTTTTTCTCTTGGTTTGAACTGAGAAAAAGGGGCCAGTCTCTTTCATCATTATGGAACTTCCCCTGGATCTGTAACTTCAATAAATCCCTTCCTCCCACAACTGTGCTTGGTTTGTGGCTTTTCACAGCAGTGTGTTGCTGACAATGACACCCACCCACTAAGGCTCGGGGAATTTTTCAGAAGAGAGAGTGGACAGAATGTAAGAACGATAGGGTGCGAAGGAATATCCAGAGGCATGGCCCCCTCCACTTCTAATGACTGCTGCTCTCACAACTCATAACACACAACTCCATGGTAAATCCAAGTAATCCCAGTAAGGAGGGCCCTCAGTGGAGTGGGGGGAGGGAGGAGGGAAATAATAGTACCAACACATGATGTATTCATACAAAGTTTCCAATATATATATATGAAACAATCATCATTATATTCTTAATTATATTATATGTAGAGTGTCATACAACTATGTGTTACTTTTCATGTACTTTTTAGATAGATTGGTAGGAAAACATTTGAGATGAAAAGGATGTTCTAATGAGACAGTTTAGGGGTGACAGGACCCCAAATTGAATACTATCTCCTTATATTCTGGGCACAAGCTGCCTTTTCTCTTCTCTCTCCTAAAGCTTTAACTTATGAAAAATCTTTCTGAACCTTATTCTCTGGTCTGTGGCTTTCATTCTTTGAATTTATAAGATAAGAATCCAGCAACACCCCCCAATTGTCAGTGCATTGGTGCATTTGTGATGAACCCCTAAAATTCCTGATACAATTTTTGTCAACATTTATAGAACTCTAAAACCTTTGGATAATTCTCTTGCTATGCTTTAAAGATCAGGTAATTTATATCAAATTATAAAATTTTCTATTTATTCACATTAAATTTGTCATTGATGAGGCTTATGCAAAGATCTGCATATATTTATATTGCAGAGAATAGGAGCAAAATGGTTTTGTTTCTTATTTTTTAAAATGAGTTTTCAGTCAGGGACAGAGGCCCAAGGAGAACATGGGTGCTACCCTATCCCAGCTACAAAATGGGCACCCAGAAGCACTTTCTGGTCTTTGACCTTTCAGAGTTGTAAAGATCAATGCCAGGCAGATGGCTCTATGAGGGAGAACGCTTACTGCACAAGTATCAAGACTTGAATTTGATCCCTAGCACCCATGTTAAAAATCAGGCATGGCCTAACATGCCTGTAACCACAGTGCTGAGAGGAGCTGAAATGAGAGAATTGTTCAGCCTCATAGGAGAATCAGTCTAATTGAAACACAGCACGGACTCCAGGTTCAGTGAGAAACCCTGTCTCAAGTAAAAAAAGCTTCTTCCATAGAGGAGGACACCGAGTGACTGAGTGTTTTCCTCTTCCCTCCATGTGGGCACACAAGGTACATGCACACACACACATACATATAACATACACACATGAAAAAAAAAACTAACATACATGCTCCTGAGCATGCTTAATTCAACAAGTTTAGGGATAGATGCCTAAAAGCCTAACTCAGAGTCACCATGTATGATTACATGAAAGAACAAATCTGAAGGTGTGTTAATGCAGCAGGTTTGCCCCTAAAGGTGCCTGTCTGGCTCAGCATCTAACATATGAACAAAATATGTTTGGTTCCCCCTGCATTTATGTCATGATGTTTTCTTCACACTCTCTGCTTGGGTTCTGTGGTTTCTCCATCTTTAGTTCCATTAAACAACGTCACCAGGAGACAGTTATTTGTTCTGCACAATGTTCTTCTGAAAGCCTTCAAGTCCCTATTTGTCTACTTTATCTCACCTGCTTGTTGGCCACTCTAGGCCATGTTGATCTTTTCTTGTGAGGATTTCTCAGTTACAAGTTCATGGGATACTAAATGTAAGAAACTATCCATTAACTATATGTAGAAACATTAGAAAATGCTTACGAGAATCAGAAAATGTGATGAAGATCTTACAAAAACCGTAAGTTGAGAATAGGCTAAAGGTCATCCAACCCTCTGCAAAATTGAACCTTCCCAGAAGCATGAAATTATCTTGTGTAATGATCCCCACATACATAACCCAAGGCTCCAGCAGATTAACTTGATTTACTCTTTGCAAAATCTGCCCTGGTGGTAATAGCATAGGCGTATGACTCAGAGCACACAATCCTTTCATCTGTACAAACCATCCTCTAATGTGAACCAGAGTGGTTTCCCAACTTCCCTCAGTCTCCCTGTGAGACCATAACATGCTATGTCAACAAAGAAAAGTCCCCTTCAGTGCATAACTCTCTGCAGTAATGAACTTCAAAGACATTTGTGGTATTCCATTCACAAGTATTTCTAATGTGGGGCAGATGCACATATGCAAAATAACTCAGCTGCTTGAGGAATGTGCTATTTACATTGTGAGGCTTGTGTGTACCAATACTGCTGTCTCCTTTTCCCCAGTTGTAATTTGTTTAGAGAAGGCATCTTGTGGGGATGTGGTGGGGGCAGGGAAACGGGGTGGGCAGCAGCCCTCTGCTGCCAGGCTGGATGTGTGTGGCCTTGGGGAAAGTCTGCTTTGAATAAGAATACTGACTTGTGGATTTTCATCTCCAGCAAGAATGCTCAAGGGAAAGTATCTGCATATAAATTCCTTTGCCTGGAAATCAGGAGGGGAAAGAATTTTCTGCGATGCCCTGCAGGGTGCCTTTTGTCTCGTAAGATGAATTAATAGTAACTGCATCTCTGTGAAGGCTGAGCTCAGTGTTCCCAACACTACCCTCAAGTTATAAAGTGCAGTATTCCTTTGTCTACATCCATTCCTGCTTTATCCACAGTCCAGATAGTGGAGGTGAAATAGGGAGCTCTCTAAAATGGGGGGGTTGAGGTACCTAGGAATCATCCTGGAACCCCAAGTCCTAACTTTGTATCTGTTAATAAGCCAAAGACTTGGCAATTCTCTAAAGAGAATGTTTTTTTTTTTTTTAAATCACATTTTATTCAAGCATTACAGGGATGCAAGGGAGAGGAAAAGGGGAGAGAAAGTGACCCAGAGATCATAGAAAATATACCATGGAATCCGGGGGTCCCTGGATACACACACATACAAATACATAAAATAATATATACATATTTATATATATGTGTGTGTTTTATAAAGGCATGTGCATCCAAAAGAGATAAAAGGTAAAAACAATAATAAAAAACGTTCCTTGCAGGGTTGCCAGAGTAGGAGAGAGAAAATCATACAGGGGATGAAGACAGGCATGGAGTTGTGTCCCACACCAGAGCCACTGAGAAGAATCTAAAAATGTTTCTCTGTGAGCTTAAGTTGGAGTTCCTGCAGGAAGAGGTCAGCACTCACCTGGGCCAGGTATCTCAGCCAATCGTGCATGCTCCAGAGGGGTGTGACTGGGTGAGCTGAGTCTCAAGACTGAAGCAGGCTGGGTGACCAGAGAGATAGGTGTGGCAAGGGAGCGAGTGACTAAGTGGGTCATCCTTGTCTAGATGTCTACCAAGAAGCTGTCTATTTAAATTAGCGCCCCAGCCCTCAGAGGCAGATGGCAGAAACAGAACCTCATCCCTTGTCTTTGACACTTAACTTTAATGAAAAATTTTCTTTCTCTTTTATTTAAGCAAATTCAGCCTAATGGTAGCAATTTACTTTTCCTGGGACTCAGAAAATGATACACAGAATAGAGGCCTCTGAAGGAGATCCATCTCGATCCGGGGCACTGAGCTGGACCTCGAAAGAGCTCTGTTCAACGCCAGTGTAAGTTCTTACTGGAACCACTCCTAATGTTTATTTTCCAAGGAAAACCCAAAAATTTCTGGGGTGTGGCAGAGCAATTTGATACCTTAATTGGTAGTGATTGGAGTCTGATTTCCCTGGTTGTCATTCATGTGCAAAGGACTGTCAGTCCAACAGCCAGCTAGACTGTCCTCTGCCAGCATGAGTCACTTGGAATACTTCACAGGTGCCTTAAGGAAGCTCCCTGACCGTTGCAGCTGCTGCAGGTGCAGTCCTCAGAAGGGGAGCACTTCCCCTCGTAGTAGAAATACACAGTGACAAACAGACAAAGCCTTTGCAGCAAGAGGAGAGGGGAGTTTAATTTTACACCTGGACCCAGGGATCCAAGCTAAGAGAAGTCTTGGCCCCGAACCCCAGTTACAAAGAGATTTTATAGTAGGGCACAGAGATGTGTACGTGACATTAGACATGTGAATTACAAGCACCTAGCAACTCACACATTTACAGTGGGTTGCAGAAAGTTCAGGTAATCCTCCCCAGGTA
This sequence comes from Zapus hudsonius, assembly GCA_004024765.1. Lineage (NCBI taxonomy): Eukaryota > Metazoa > Chordata > Mammalia > Rodentia > Dipodidae > Zapus > Zapus hudsonius. The sequence goes on along the minus strand of PVHP010008084.1, from coordinate 3,342 downwards.
TCTTCCAGCCTCATCTTTTCCTAACTTCCTTATCACAGTTAAAGCAAATCCTTCTTTTGTCTCACAGGACTTCAAAGCTCTGGTAGTTTCTCACCTCATGCTATACTGGCCATCTGAGGCCAACAAATGTCTGCAGAATTTAAAAATGAATATAGGGGAGGGGGCAGTGAGCTCATGCTCATTGTGCTATAATACCCTCACAGCCTAGCAAAGGGACCGCTGTGACTAGTGCAAGAGGACCGTGTGGGATCAGTGTGAACACAGTCCTTTGTTTTCCATGAAGTTCTGCTTCAAGCACTCCTTTCCGCCTCTGCTCATGTTGCATCATTAGACTGGAGAAAAGGCTCCTTCCTCTCTAGTGCTCCTTGACTATGATGCTGCGAAGGGATGGAGCCAGTCACAGGAAGAAAGAAGAGGCAGTCCTGGCAGTGGAGAGTGCATAGGTTGACCAAGGCACAGGAGTGACAGAGCCAGAGAGGCGCTGCCACTTTGGTAGCTGCAGAAGGGGAGGATCTGTGGAACTGCAGCCTTGTCAGCGGCAAAGGTGGTCCTGCAAGAGCATCAGCACAGAAGTGGCAGGGGAGCTGTGGTGGGGACAGTGGAGGCAAGACCCAGCAGCCAAGCAGCAGCAAAGCCGTGACACTGTGTGTCAGCTACTTTGCTGGGACAAATTACCCAACCAGAAGCAACTTGGGAAGGAAAAGGTTTCAAGGGGCAGTTTTGTCACAGCTAGGAAAGCATGGCAGGAGCAGGAAACCGGCTCACATCATCATCCCATCAGTAGGGAGGATGTAGAGAGCACAGGGAATGCTGGGTGCTCAGCTAGCTTTCTCCTTTTTATAATTTGGAAGGCCAGCCCGTGGGATGGTGTCACCCAGAGTTACCATGGGCCCTCCCACCTCAATGAACGAGTTTTGCTCCTACGGGCAGTAGGAGTGTATGTCCCCCATAGACTCAGGTGCTTTATTAAAGCTTGTAACTTTATTAAAGCTGCCTGACTAGAGACACCTCCCATTCAAGGGGAAGGGGGTCCAGGTATGAGCTGAGTGAAGCCTGCTTGAAATTATCAGTTAACCTGTCACATGTCTACCTTGACAGTTTTAGAATCAACTTACCTATTTTTCTTTCTTATTACATTACCACAAATATAGTGGTTTTGTGAGCTGTTTGACCCAATCTCTTTATGTATTGTAGACCAGAACACAAAGACAGTACTATATCTCATAAGGTGTCTCATCCACCGGGATCTTTATTTCGTGTGATCAGAGGGTATTTTCTTCTTAGTGAGGATGCATATTTTACATACACAATTTAGAATTAAGTAGTGAATTGAGAGAATAAAACCATGCTCTGTTTTATGTTAGTAAGGCAGCTACACATATTTGATACCTTATACAGTTATAAAGTCAATTGGATAAATTCAGTTCTCATCACAGTAATGAATACCAAAGGCTAGGGAACTTTATAACGAGACTTATTTAGCTGACAATTCTGAAGGGGGAAGAGCATGGCGTCAGCATTTGCTCATCTTGGTGAGGACCCACAGGTGGATGCACCACAATGGCAGGAGCTTGTGTGTGAGGGAGATCACTTGGCCAGACAGGAAGCCAGAGTGAAGGGAGGGACACGTCTAGTTATTTAAAAATTACAGCCTTCTCACAAGAGCTAATTTATGGTCCCGTTAGAACTACCTTAGTCACTTCCCTGGGCTGCACCCTCATGACCTAACTCACTCCCATAGGCCTCACCCCTAGCAGGTCCACCATCTGCTGCCCACACCAGCACACCGAGGCCAAACTTTCAATATATGAGCCAAGCCTTAATACCAACTGAGTGACTACCTTGTATTCACCATAATATACTTGAATGGTTCATTTAGCTAAAATATTCAGGACAAATATGACTGAGTTTGTACATAGTATTGGTACATTGAAGAGTACTTTGTTACCTTGTTTACAGATATAATATAATGTAAGTTTTCAAATAGTTTTCACTGACTGGAACATGGCGGACTTTCGAGGTCAGGTTAAAAAGGTCATGCAGCTTCTTTTTGGGTTTTCAAAGCACATTTGTCTTTGAAACTGGAAGCCACTATGTGAAGCTGTAGGCCATCCTGCACAGGCCACTACAGAGGTCCCCTGTATAGTGTTCAGGCTTATAGTTCCAGCTAAGGCCACCTGCCCTCATCTCATCAAAACAGCTAGACATGAGTGAAAAGGCCTCCAGTGACTTCTGTTCCCAGTGGATGCATCGTCTCTAGTCTCCTGCCCTTTCCAACTAAGCCTCTAGACACTGTGGAATAAATCCATCCTAATTGTACAGTTCCCAATTTATGGCCCAATAAATCCCTGAGCACAATAATTATTTTAAGTTACTGAGCTGTGGAGTCACTTGCATTGCAACAGATGACTGAAGAGAAACATTAAGAATTATTTACATTTAAGGAGTTTGCCTGTTGGATCAGATAGGTAGATGGAGCTCAATGTAGTTTTTTTTTTTTAATCCAGGGGTTTTTAATTCACCGTGTTTGTAAAAGGAATATTATTTAAAATAAATTCATATTGAATGATTATAGTTTTCCAATATAAAAATTAAATATCAAGTCCACTAGGTTAACCTTAAAAGTTTAAGAAAAAAAATCATAAAGTTTTGTGAGTATAATTAATTGATTGAAAGTGAGCATTTTAAATAAAAATAAATTTTTATATTATCTCTTTTACATGCAAAAACTGCTGTCGTGGACATTGGAAAACATTAGCAAGCATGATCTCTTCTTATTTGTCTGGAGTCAAATTTTCATGTACATAGAGAATCTTCTTAGAGAATATTAATGTTAAGGTAGCTATTTTACCTCAGAAATGTTACATGTCCTTGTTTTAGCTTTTATTTCTTTTATTTTTAAGATTCTGTATTTGTACATTTGATACCATGGCAGGGCCAATGTTATGAAGCACATTTTCTTATTTTCTTTCTGCTCTGACATTTGAGCACCTTAACTGCCTGGACATAGATTTCCCAGGTAAAGCAAATTAATAACAGATAGCACAGTGCCATGGTTAGAGAGTTCGTGGAGGCTGGAGATGTAACTCAGCGGTTCTACCTCACATGCACAAAGCTTGGGCTGGATTCTCAGCTCTTTCATTTGGGAGAAATATGGACAGAGAAGACCAAGGTTCTTTCGAGGTCTTACATGAAAATGAGATCTCAATAGAAACTGGGGGAAAGCCATAATTGTTATAAAGTGGCAAAGAACTTGGCTGAATTGCATTTGTGTCCTAGGACTAGATGGAAGGCAGACCTTAAGAATGATCAACTAGGGTGCTCAGCAGAGGAATCTCTGCA